>VURO01045931.1:0-10512 GCA_015108175.1 Pelvicachromis taeniatus | reverse complement strand
AAATTTCAACAGCACAAAATGCTGCCAGTTAAAAAAGAAAAATCAACATTAGACCAAATATTCAGCTCTGGTAGATTCCTACATATCAAAGTTAGAAAACTGATTTGATGGGAAACAGTTTCTACTTCACTGAGGAGTCGATTACACAGTGTGTCGTCCTTTTTCACACACATCCATAAAACACTGTGTACAGGGAAGAAGGTGACCCTGTTCATTTACTGAGATCAACAGCAGCATGTTTATATTCGTTATAAAATATATTTTAGACCTTTAGATGTAGGTTTAAATACTGATCTGGACTATTATTTCATTCATAAAGAGAGCTGTGTCAGCAAATTGAGAATATTTATGATGGAAAGACAAACCTGCAGATTACTGGACTCCAGCTGAAGCTTCAGGATCTCTGCTGCTTGTTCCAACTGTTGGAGCTGATTGATGGTTTCAGTTTTTTCCCCTGACTGCAGGTGAAATGTTACATGAAGAAAGAGCAGAAGGAAGAAAAGCTCATGTTTACTGAGGTCAACAGGAGACTTTCCAGACTAAAAGCTAAAGTGGAAAACTGAAAGTTGTCGATTGTAACTTGTGAATGACGATCAGATTGGGACTGATCCTTTTACACAGGAGTGAGTCTGCTCCTCTCCATCAGCCTGTGACAGCAGCACCATCACACAAAGCCAACAAATCACACATGTAAAGTGAAGCAGCAGCGCTGTAGTTTAATGAAAAGCTGAAACAGAACTGATCCTCTACATGATCACGAGCACCTAAAGTTCAGTCTCTGCTTTGACTGTCATGGTCCAGAGTCTTTGACACAGTGGTTCAAGGTTTCTGGACTTAATAATATTTGAATATTCTATGTTGGTTCTTGGTTTATATTATATTTTAAGTGTGTTTAGGTCAGAAGAACCCCTCCCCATGTGTTCCCCGTCCTCTTGTGTCTTGTTCTCTTTGTTATTTGTCTCCCTGTGAAGTCTTGTCTCCATGCTTATTTGCCTTTCTGGTCCCCAGTCATGTCTCTCTGTCTCTCTGCATTGTTGTCTGTATTTAGTCTGAGTCTCAGTATGTGTTTGTCATGTTTCCATGTGCACTTTTATTCTATTCATGAGGAAAACTGACTCAGCAAATTCTGAATGTTTATAATGGAAAGACAAACCTGATAATATTTGTTCTCCAGCTTATTCTTCAGTTTCTCTGTTGTTTCTTTCACCTCCTGGAGCTGTTTGATGATTTCATTATTTTTGTTCCACTGCAGGTGAAATGTTACATGAAGAAAGATCAGAAGGAAGAAATGTTCATGTTTAAGACACAATGATGAAAACACAACCAGAGTCACATTAAAGCTGTAAATAAAAGCTGTATTATGTAAATATAAGGGAGCTAATGTAGCATGATGTTAACAACATTAAGTGTTTTTATTTTATATTTCTATTTAAGGATCCCCATTAGCTTCCACAACAGTGGTTGCTGGTCTTCTTTGGGCCCACGCCATCAAATAAAGTAGATGCAAGAATGGCCACATAATGTGGCTCTTACAACCACAGTGAGGTTTTACAATTCTCACGAGCTGCTCGAGCCAGAGCAGCTCGTGAGAATCCATAACATTTTAGTTTATCAATCAAAAGGTTGTGATTTATTAAATCAAGTGCAGCACTAAAGTCCAAGAATACCGCCCCAACAACTTTCCCATCATCTAGATCTTTACACCAGTTATCTGTCATATCAATGAGAGCTGAGCTGGCTTGTAAGCATTTTGAAACTTAGTGAGAGGATTTTCTGTTAAATAATGTTGATTTTTTTTCATAAACAATTCTCTCCATAACTTTAGAGCAGGGAGTAGACTAATAGATCTGCATTGACACCATTAAAAACAGAAAATTGTTTTTTGAATTTGGAA
The DNA here is from genome assembly GCA_015108175.1 of Pelvicachromis taeniatus. Classification (NCBI taxonomy): domain Eukaryota; kingdom Metazoa; phylum Chordata; class Actinopteri; order Cichliformes; family Cichlidae; genus Pelvicachromis; species Pelvicachromis taeniatus. The sequence goes on along the minus strand of VURO01045931.1, from coordinate 8,618 downwards.
TCATTTTTTGTTATTTTCACTGCGATGGAAATGAGCTGCATGACAAACATCTATTAAATACGTGACTTATAGGAAGAGACAAACTTGGCTGCAACTTTGAGCAGTTTATCGTCTCAGGTAAAACGTGTTGTGTGATGATGTCATAAATTTTGTGGTAAGATTTCAAAGTTGTGTTTGGTTAATGATACAGAAACTGTTGCTGGACGAAACTGCAGGAATATAAGTGCACAGGTCTGTGATCATTGGGAGGATGACAGCCATCACATGTGTCCATGGTTACCTCTGTCTGCTGAGAGATGCGTTCACTGACCTTTGATTCCAGTGTAGGAAATCTCTGCAACAGCTTCTTAATGATGTCATCCTTCTCCTTTTTAGATGTGATCATCTGTCAGAAACAAAGACAGACAGATGTTGATGTTTCTGCAGCGCTTTGTTGATAAAAGTGACAAAAAAAACACACGTTTTTGTCCCTTTACTCAATCATGTCTCCCTGTGTTTTTATTTCTTTTGATGTACTTGTACAGCACCTTGGTCAACAGCTGTTTTTTTACATGAGCTATATAAATAAATTTGACTTGACTTGATGTGTGTTTTTTTAATGATACAGAGTGTACAGAGTTATACAATTAGGTTCATATATATTTGGACACTGACACAAGGTTTGTTTTTTTTACCTGTTTAGTAAAAAAAATATTCAGTCACAGTTATTTAATGGACATAATGTGTAGACTCTCAGCTCATTAACATGTGCCACCCTCTTTTTAAAGAGACCAAAGGTAATTGGACAGGTGACTCAAAGACTATTTCATGGATAGGTGTGGACATTTCCTTAGTTATGTCATAATCAATTAAGCAGATAAAAGGCCTGGAGTTTATTTAAGGTGTGAATTTGGAAGATTTAGCTGTGAACAGATAACATGCGGCCAATGCTGCTCTCCATGCAGGTTAAAAAAGCAATCCTTAAGCTGCAAAAACGGGGGAAAAACAAAACAAAACACAATTGCTACAAAATTAGGAGGAGTGACAAAATCTACAGTTTGGAACATCTTGATCAAGCAATAAAGCAAGAAAGTGCTGATGAACATCCATGGAAAAAACCTGGACGTCCACAGAAGACAACAGTGGTTAATGATCGCAGAAAAATATGCTTGGTGAAGAGAAACCTCTTCATAACAGTCAACCAAGTGAACAACAGGCTCCAGGAGGCATATCAATATCCAAGTCTACCATAAAAATACACAGGCTTCACATGGAGTTGATGTTGTTGATAGTGGCCTGTGGAATGTTGATCCACTCCTCTTCAATAGCTGTGCGAAGTTGCGGAATAGTGGCAGGAACTGGAACACGCTGTGTTCCTTCTATGAACCCTGACCTCAATCCTATTGAGCATCTTTGGAAGGAGCTGAAACATGCCATCTGGAAAAGGCCACAATACCTGCTGAGAGGTGCAGAAGTCTCATTGACAGTTACAGGAATCGTTTTGTTACAGTGATTGCCTCAAAAGGTCATGCAGCAAGATATTACATTAGGGGTACCATCATTTTTGTCCAGGCCTGTTCCATGTTTATTTATTTTTTAATAATTCTGTTGAAGCGTGGTTGAAAAGCTATGTCTGACTTTTATTGGTTCATTGGTTTTTATGTCCACGTGTGTGTGGACGTATATATACATACATACATACATATATATACATACATATATATATAAACTCCCCGCTCGCCCCTGCGGGCGGTCTATCCTTCAAGTTCGGGTCCTCTACCAGAGGCCTGGGAGCTTGAGGGTCCTGCACAGTATCTTAGCTGTTCCTAGGACTGCGCTCTTCTGGACAGAGAGTTATTCCTGGGATCTGCTGGAGCCACTCTCCTAGCTTGGGAGTCACCGCACCGAGTGCTACGATTGCCATGGTGGTCAGAGGGCCCAGTGGGGCCTGTGTCTGGCAGCCTCCCTCTGTCAGTGCGCCCCAGGGCAGCTGTGGCTACAATGTAGCTTGCCATCACCAGTGTGTGAATGTGTGTGTGAATGGGTGAATGACTGAATGTTGTGTAAAGAGCTTTGGGGTCCTTAGGGACTAAGAAAAGTGCTATACAAATGCAGGCCATTTACCATTTACCACTGGAACCACTTGGCACAGATGTTTCTGTATACTACGCCATAACCACTTGGTTATGGCGTTCCATGTATGCCCTGCCTGCTAGCATCTTGCATCCTGCTGTTATGTGCTGGATTGTCTCAGGGGCATCTTTACACAGCCTGCACCTGGGGTCTTGCCTGGTGTGGTAGATCCCAGCCTCTATGGATCTTGTACTTAGGACTTGTTCCTGTGCTGCCATGATTAGTGCCTCTGTGCTGTCTTTCAGTCCAGCTTTGTCCAGCCATTGGTAGGATTTCTGCATGTCAGCCACTTCCTCTATCTGCCGGTGGTACATACCGTGCAGGGACTTATCCTTCCATGATGGTTCCTCCTCTTCCTCGGGTTTCTGCTACCTGAGGTGTTCACTAAGCACTCGGTCAGTTGGTGCCATCTTCCTGATGTACTCATGGATGTTTGTTGTCTCATCCTGGACTGTGGTGCTGACACTCACCAGTCCCCGGCCTCCTTCCTTCTGCTTAGCATACAGCCTCATGGTGCTGGACTTGGGGTGAAACCCTCCATGCATGGTCAGGAGTAATGTGACACCACTCACCCAGACGATGGACAAAAAGCAGTTGCTACCTGCAAGCAGTAGCAACATCTGAAAAGGCAGTTGTAGCTTCTTATATGAGCCTGTGGGGCATTCAGACTGAACCCTTTAGCTGCCACATCCTGTGTCACTGATCCTTGTAGCCTCAAGGGCCGGTGTCCTGCAGGTTTTGGACGTGTCCTTGATCTATCACAGCTGATTTAAATGGCTAAATTACCTCCTCGACATGTCTTGAAGTTCTCCAGAGGTCTGGTAATGAACTAATCATTTGATTCATGCGTGTTGACCCAGGGTGAGATCTAAAGCTTGCAGGACACCGGCACTCATGGCCTTGATTTCCTGTTGTAGAGGATTAACTACGTATTTAGTAGTTGTGTGTTGGTTATTGTATCACACTGTATTACTGAAAAATGTCACAGTTAAAGGATGCACTGTGTTAAAGCCAGCGTTACTTTTCTCCATGGAAGCAGATGGTGAACCACATGACTTTATAGCACCTTTTTCTGAAATCTGTTCAACCAAACCAAACCTACAGGACACACTGCTGGCATACTCTGCTGTTTTTTTGTGCATGGTTCAGCTTCACACAGGCACCTGTCAAAGTCCAGGATATACAGCGGTCACAGAACATCTTAGCATTAGCTCATCTCACTGTTCAGCTCAGGTTGCTGAGCTGGTAGCACTGACACAAGAATGTGGAATTGTTAAGGTCCAACACTTTTTGTAATTCTTCTATGACTTGTGTAACTACTAGTCCAGGTACAGGTATTAAACTCTACATGCAGCACAAATATGCTCAGATAAACATTTTGATTGACCATAAACAGATTTCATTGAACTATTCCCATGTGGATTAGTTCATAGTGGATTCTCAGAATGGGTCAAAGTTTTCCCTTGTAGCACGGCTGCTTCCAGCATTACCTCAGACACTTCTGAGTTAAACTAATGAAAGAAAACAGGATTTATCCACAGGTTAAATCACAGGCACTATCCCTTCATGATAGGTTTAACCTGAAACACTCCCTATGTGTAACTGAATCTCAGGAAATCAGCTTGATTTATTTTTCTACAACATCTAAATAATCTCTGTGCAGAGAAGTTTCTGCTGTGACTGATGTTTGGCTGGAAACTGCATCAACATGCAGATCTTCAACTCAGTGCGGAGGACGACAAGACCCAACAATCCAGCAGTTTTCCTCACTAATCATGAATATAAACTTTTTTATATTCTTAAATAAATATATCCTAGATTTGTTTTCTACACATATTGTATGCTGTGGTGGTGAAGAAACATTGATGTGCACTTTTATTCTATTCATAAAGAGAGATGAGTCAACAAATTCATAATGTTTATGGAAACACAAACCTCCAAATGATTCTTCAGGATCTGTGTTTCTTCTTTCACAACCTGGTGTTTTTCGCTGATTTCAGTATTCTCCTTCCACTGCAGGTGAAATGTTATATTTAAGACACAATGATGATAACACAACCAGAGTCACATTAAAGCTGTATAATATAAATATGAGGGAGCTGATGTAGCATGATGTAAATGACATTAAGTGTTGTGTGATGATGTCATAAATCTTGGAGTGGTAGGATTTCAAAGTTGTGTTTGGTTAATGATACAGAAACTGCTGCTGGCCAAAACTGCAGGAATATAAGTGCACAGGTCTGTGATCATTGGGAGGATGACAGCCATCACCTGTGTCCATGGTTACCTCTGTCTGCTGAGTGATGCGTTCACTGACCTTTGTAACAAATCTCTGCATCGCCTTCTGAATGAGATCTTCCGTCTCCCTCTCAGAGTTGATCCTCTGTCAGAAACAAAGACAGACAGATGTTGATGTTTTTGCAGCACTTTGTTGATAAAAGTGACAAAATTATTGAAGCTTCACACTGTGAGCAACATGTTTCCAACCATCGTGTCCCCTTAATCAATCTGATTGGTGTGTTTTTAAATGACTGTACAGAGTAAAATGTAAAGAATCTAAATGATTTTAATTACAGTCACAAACATATAAACACTAAAGTCAATTTATTTCTTCAGCACTTTATTTAAATACAATGACTGAGGGTCTTGTGCTCCTCTGCTCCAGATTATGACCTTAAAAAATGAAAATAATAAATAGCAATTCTAGACTTTGATGCCTGAAAGAACATAAGTTTTATAGAATAATTAAGAATTTAAACATAACCACTGCTTTTACAAACATACTTAAGCATACTGGTGAAACCAGATATTTACAGAGAATTCAGAAAAAAAATATATATATATTTTTTCTTTATTGTCAAACATCAAATCAGAGTAAACTTTTTTCTTTAAGATAAATATTTTCTTTTTTGTATTTGTGAAATGTCAAAATAAAAAGAGGAAATTGTTATGTATTTTTTTATTACTTAAGTTTCTTGCATCTTCACACAAAAATAAAACTCCCTTTCTGAGAGAAATCAACTGAGACATCAGGAAAAGACCTGTGGCCCTCCACATGTGTGGCTCATCCTTTGGTGCAATTTCCAGATAACTGAAGGTCCCACCTCCATCCGTTCAGACAATAATATGCAAGTATAAAAACATGGGACTGTACAACCATCACACCGCTCTGGGTCCCAAAGAGGAACCATTTTTGGTGTGAAATGTGTGAAACAACCCAGGACAACAGGACGAGATGTTGTGAAGATGCTGAAACTGGTAAGACAGCGTCGCTGTCCACAGTAAAACCAGTCCTGGACCACCACGAGCTGAAAGGTTACTCTGGGAGGAGAAAGCCGTTACTTCAAAACCTCCATAAAAAAGCCAGACTACAGTTTGCTACTGCACATGGGGACAAAGTCTTAGTTTATGGAGACACGTTCTGAGGTCTGACCAAACAAACACTGTTCGGTCGTAATGATAAACAGTGTATTTGAAGGAAAAAGAGGGAAGCTTTGGAGCCTCAGAGCACAATCCCAGCTCTGAAGTATGGAGGTGGCAGCATCATGTTGTGGGGCTGCTTTGCAGCAAATTTTTGTTTCACCTCTGTCATGGTCCCTGTGCCTTCTCAGCTGACTCAGTATGGCCACAAGTGTTTTTGTTGTGTTGGCGGAGTCATGGCGGCTCCCGTCCCTGGCTCGGACACCTGCAAGCGATTAGCTCATCACCACGCTCTCTTCTTAAGGCGGCTGCTGAGAACGCTTCTTCGCTGGATTATTGTGTAACACTCGTCAGTGTCATCGCTAGAGTCAAGCTATTTTCTGAGTTTCATTCATGCCGTGCCTTACCTGCTCTTTCCTCCCTGTGCCAGACTCAACCCACCAGCCTGAGGACAGCCGCTACGGTGAGCTTCAAAACCAGAGAGTAAGAGCTAAGCCTGAGCGTCAGAGGAGGATCGCTGTACATAGCCCTGCGTGTGTCCCTCCCCGTGCCCGTGTTTCCCGGAGACCCCCTTCCTGTGACCTTCATCTGTATATATCTGCACTTGGTGTCAGTTTGCCAATAAATTGTGAACTTTTGAGACAGTCTGCTTCCGAGTCTCTCCTGAGCCTGACAGAATAATCCAGCCATCATTATGGACTCGGCAGACTCAGCAGCAGCCATTTCTCTGGAGGAGCTTCTGCACCGACACGAACAGATGCTAGTACGGCTCAGTGGAGAGGTGGCGTCTCTAACTCAGGCTTTTGCCCAACGGGTCTCCCTTTGTATGCAGCTGTAAGTTTGTTAAACAAAGAACGAGTGAAGCTCTGAAAACAAACTAACTGTAAACGTAACCCCGGGTTACATTAGACAGTGATATTGTCTAATGTTAAGGTGTGTGTGTGTGTGTGTGTGTGTGTGTGTACACACACACACACACACACATATATAGAGTGTTCATTTATGATGTGAATGACATTCTGCAAGGATGCTGTGTTTTATTTTTTTTCCTTTTCAATGTTGGTATGGCTGTTTTCACGACAGTTGATGGGAGCCGTAAACACTAGCGGGAGGGGCTAGTAGCTCACATGTGCCGTAGCTGTATAGCGAGCAGGCTTGGGTGAGCTGGAGGTGATGATCGCATTTGTACTAGCCTGCAAAGACACTGTGTGTTCATTCTCCTGCTAGATCGCGCTGTCCTGGTGATACCATGGTGGATCGCCGGCTGCATCGTTTCTTCCGGTCTTCGAGTGTTTGGATCGCAGCGCTCACACATACATCTGCGTACAGTCAGTGCACGCACTCTCTTTATTTTGCTGGCCAGCCATTATTTTTTTATACACAGACTATGCCCAGACATTTTGTTGTTGCTGGGTGTGCGCCCTCAATTGTGGATTGAGAAGATTGTGGTTTTGCAACCCAAGAGCATTAACAAGGACCTATAAGTGGTGGGTATATATATATATATTTTTTTTTTTTTTCTTCTTCATTCATTGAACTGTGTGTTAAGTCTCCTTTGTTAGTTAAGTTTCCTTTCATCTGTACCAGTGTCACGCTGGTGTATGCCACAGTGTGTGTGGATTCCTGGGAGTGTTGAAAGTGTGCTCCAGTCCATCCCTTTTGTTTTCTTGGGTATTGGACATAGATGGTACATTGCCATCAGACCCAAAAATAAACTACCCTTGGTTGGTAACCGTACTGTTCCAATTATTTCCTGTGTGAATGAGTGTATTGGTTACATATGGAAACCAGAAGTTGTTCACATCCTGCCATCTGATGTCTTGAAGCTGTTTGTTGGCGACTATCTATCAAGATAGGTTGATATATTGTGTCTGACAATAACACACCTTCAAAATTGGATGAGTAACATTCGTTACAAAAATTGGACTTTTTTTGTGTTTTTGGAAAAGGACTTTAATTGAATGCTGAATGTTGTCAGTATGTTAAAAATGGCTGATCTCAAAAGTCAACATTGTCAGTGGAGCAGTTTTGTTTGAACACAATAAAGTTATTTGAAAATCAACTGTGTAAACATTCATTGCTACAACAGGGAGCACCTCATGAAAAGAATAAAAAAAAAATTTTTTTTAACTTTAGGAAATTGATTGGCAAAACCAAAAAAAATACGTTGTGTAAACTTTCGGAAATATGTTGGCAAAACAAAACAAAAAAAATTTTGTAAACTTTAGTAAATACGTTGCAAAAACAAGTAAATATGAGTTAAGAAAAAGCACAGTTATTAATTTTGTAAACACAAAAACATTAGTTGAAGCAACTTATCTCCTAAACTTGAAATTATAAGCTTTCCATCAGAACCTAAAACCTTAAATGCAGTGGGGTTGCCTTGAGTTTTTAAGTTTTCGTAACTTTTTTTTTTTTTACAGTGCATATACTGTACACACCTATAGACACAAATTGTATATACTTAGAGTCTTAGTCGTAGTTCTATTTTTCCACCTAGTACTTCTTAAAATATTTTAATTCCTATCTCACATCTTGCTACTTCTGGCTCTCTGCTGTGTACTGTGCTTGCTGTTGCTACAATGCAATTTCATAATTGTGGGACAAATAAAGGTTTTCTTATTCTTATTCTTAAAAGTAGAGATAGTGTCTGTCTCCTGAATCCAAACTGGGAGCTGGTTCCATAGAAGCTGAAGGCTCTGCCTCCCATTCTACTTTTAAATACTCTAGGAACAACAAGTAAGCCAGCAGTGTGAGAGCCAAGTGCTCTAATGGGGTGATATGGTACTACAAGGTCATTAAGATAAGATGGGCCTGATTGTTTAAGACCTTGTATGTGAGGAGCAGGATTTTAAATCTGGCTTCATGGATAGATAAAGTTGGGTGTCATCTGCATAGCAGTGAAAATGTATGCTATGCTTTCTGATGATACTGCCTAAGGGAAGCATATATAATGTAAATAGAATTGGTCCTAACACTGAACCCTGTGGAACTCCATCATTAACCTCAGTGTGTAAAGAGGACTCTCCATTTACATGAACAAATTGGAGTCTATTAGACAGATATGATACAAACCACTGCAGCAC
>VURO01045926.1:0-12667 GCA_015108175.1 Pelvicachromis taeniatus | reverse complement strand
CAGCCCTACTTGGTTATGGCGTTCCATGTATGCCCTGCCTGCTAGCATCTTGCACCCTGCTGTTATGTGCTGGAGCATCTTTACACAGCCTTCACCTGGGGTCTTGCCTGATTGTGATAGAGCCCAGCCTCTATGGATCTTGTACTTAGAGCTTGTTCCTGTGCTGCCATGATTAGTGTCTTTGTGCTGTATTTCAGTCCAGCTTTGTCCAGCCACTGATAGGATTTCTGGATGTCAGCCATTTCCTCTATCTGCCGGTGATACATACTGTCCTGGGGCTTGTCCTTCCATGTTGGTTCCTCCTCTTGCTCCTCTTTCTTGGGCTTCTGCTGCTTGAGGTATTCACTGAGCACTGGCCATCTTCCTGATGTACTTGTGGAAGTTCATCTTGGACCGTGGTACTGACACACACTTGTCCCTGGCCTCCTTCCTTCTGCTTAGCATATAGTCTCAGGGTGCTGGACATGAAACCTGCCATGCATGGTCAGGAGCTTCCCGGTCTTGATGTCAGTGGCTTCTTGAAGTTGGCCCCGAGTGTTGTACGCCACATCCCCACTGTGTTCCTGATGAAAGATTTTAGGGTCCTAAAACATGGTGGAGGTAATGTTGTTGTTGTAATGATGGCATGCATGGTTGCCAATTTAAGTGGGTCACTAGTGTTTATTGATTATTTAACTGCTGATAGCAGTAGCAGGATCAATCTGAAGTGTACAGAATCTCCTCAGTGTATCAGTGAACCTTTTAGATGACCCAAGCATTTTGGACCCTTACCATCCATGCAAAGTACTTCTTGGAACTCTTGGCCTCAAAGGACTTGAGAATTCTTTCATTAATTTCAACATGCAGTTACACCAGTTTAACTGGTTTAACAGTTTAAAATCTTATATTTTAAATTAATTTCAAACCTTTTTCTTTTTCTGTTAATGCCACTCATTAACAGAAAAAGAAAACAGGTTTGACATTAATTTAAAATATAAGATTTTAAATTATATTTTAAAAGTTGCAAAAAACATTTTACAACTGTGTAAGGTGTCAGAATTATAGTTTGCATTTTAGACTTCAAATTCTTAAGAGCCATTCTTTTCTTTTCTTCTTTTTTTTGCAAAAAATAAAAAGAAGATTGGCATAATATATGTTTATATTTCAGAATTAATTTTTCTGAGTTAGTTCATAACTAACTCATGTCAGTTATGAAAATTAAAAAAACATCTGAACATCTGATGTGCTCAAAAACTACGACAAATTTCTATATATTGTTTGAATTTACACCTTTTACTTCATATCAACATCCGATATCCTTGAATCCTTTGATGCCCCTCATTAACAAACATTTGCTGTAATTGTCATTCCCAAAATCTCAGAATGCATTGAAAAAAAGAGTAAAAATCAAAAAGCAATCGGACATGTAATAGTCTGGCTATTTGATTTGTTTTAGTCATTATTATGTCTTTCCACCTACAAACAACAGCCAAGAACTGCAGGAACTGATACCTGATAAGGACCTTTCCATTGTGATATTAAAAGATTTTGCTTTTGTTTTGGTGAGGCACAAAATCCTTCCCCAGGGATTTTGTTTCACTTATGTAGTCTTATTTATTTGCCACAAGTCTTTGCCTTTGAGACTTTTGTTTCAATTGGTTTGTATCCATTTACTGCATTTAAAGCACTAAAGATTTAAGTTCAAACTCCCCAAAACAATGCCCCCACTGAAAGGTCCAAAAAGTAGAAAAAGTGAGATCCTTTCAAAGTAAGGTCTGAATTATTTTGATTGTTTTCAAGTCAGGGCCAGAAGTGAAGAGTTACTTTTGGTTGAGTTCACTTCATGCACTACAGGAAGCTAGCATGATCAGCTGCTCTCTTGTTAAGTAGCCAGTCAGCCTAGCAGGGGGTAAAGTTGCACTGAGCTGAGCTACCTAATCTGCTGATGTTTATAGAGCAGGGCAGGACAATGGTGTGGCACAACCAAGGTCACAAACAAGAGTCAGGAGGCTGAAGTGACCTGATAGCTTAGTGGTTAGAATGCGTTTCACATGGAGAAAATATAATGACTTCAAGCTGTGAGTCCCCTGTTTGTTGCAAGTCATTCCTTTGCCCTCTTTCCATTGTAACTATCCAATGATGGGGAAAATTACAGAGTTATTTCTTTTTAATGTACATTCTCTATGCATCTTTTCCCATTGCTTATCCAAATGGAAGTCCAAATTTAGCAACATAATATAGCCTTTTAAAAATATTTAGCCATAGTTGTACTGGTAAGTTACACTGATAAATATAGGACTGCAAATATCCAATCTGAAAAAGAATTACAACATCATGCAGAAAGCTTGAACAGAAGAGTCAAGGCTGTAGCGGCACATTTTCATATTCAGCCATCACACATTGAGGCTCAGTTGTCCAGATGCTTTTGGTTGTGTAGTGTACTTTAGCAACTGATAACTTAAGGGAGCGACGTGAAGGAATGTTCTAGGAGAAAGAAAAAACACAGGACCTCAGTTACAGAAACAGTTCTGTGTTGGTGGTAGCTGGACAGGAACTGACCGTGGTGCTGATAATCTGCAGCTTAGTCTACTGAATCAAAGCAGCAGGAACAACTGCTGGTTGTATGGCCTTGAAAATAAAAGGATGAAAAGTGTATAATAGTTGGTAAGCTCTCAGTGGCAAACAAAACATCTACGTCTCATGATGTATGTTCTTGTATTCTGTTTATATAGTTTTAAGGATGTTTTTCTTAGGTAGACTGTACATGGATTCCTGCCCAATATTAACTGGAGAGACTCCAGGAAGCCCATGAGATTTCTTTTTTCATTTCTGGGTTTTCATACAGAGCAAAGGTTTGGGGTTTTGATGCATTAAAACATTATTCATATTATTTATTTACATACTTGCAAATATTTTAAGTAACATGTTTTATCATAGTTTAAATTCGACATTATCATAATATATACATTATGGTACTTTTTACCGTGCCAAGGGTGTATCGTCATGCTGGAGTTACAAAAACAAACAAAAACCTGTGAGGGTGGGGGTCTGTTTCTTTTGTTTTGAAGAAACCCTGCGGACGTTGGTTTGTTTATTTTATCTTGGATGCCAGTGCAAGCTTTACTAAAGCTGCTAAGTGTGAAGGAGACAGCTGTTGTCAAATCAATGACAACGGGCGAGAGAAAGACGCAACCTGCTGAGATTCTTCACTCACATGACTGTAGCATAGGTTTTCCGGTAGCCATTTCCATACCAGTAGTTAAACGCAAAGGCCCAGGTGAAACACAACACAGGGCTTTTCCCTCACCAAGTTAACCATCGGTTTACTACAGCAGCTAAAATTAACGATGGTGACATGCACCTGTCTAACGCAGACATGAATTAGTATTAATTAGTTCGAAAACTAAAGCGAATAGTGACAGTTTGTAACGCTTAAGTTTAGCTCCCGAATTTGACTTTAATGATGCGTTCAAGGACACATTGTCAGCTCCGTCCCTAAGGTGGTAAAACTAACATCCTATGCTGTGCTGATGCTGATTTCCACTCACCCGCGAAGAAACGGTCCGCATCACCAGATACATGGAAGTCAGCAGTGTTAACATGGTGCCGCTGGTGTTTAGTTGTCTTCTAAAAACAGACGTCCTCTGAAGCAGAAATGGCGACTCAGTCCAACACGATAACGAGAGAAAGACACAGAGAAAGGGAAAGACAGATAAACACCATCAGAAAGAGAATAAGGCAGGCGAGACCGACTGGATACCACCGCGACACCAAAAGCGACTGTACCCGCGGTGCAGCCACTTTCACGGCTTCTTGTTTCTCGTATGCCCGAGTCACACCTCCACTATCTACCTATACACACATTAACACACAAACACACACATTGCTGCAGTCCGTCTAGTCCCTTAATGAGATTTTGAGGACGTAAATAGCCTCTGACCAAACCGCTAAACCTTTTCCTCTGCAACCGTAGGTGTAAATTAATCGTAATAATGGCGTAATATAGTAGTGCTTTTCTTATAAGAATATCTATGTAGAAGTTGGTGACGTCACTGCAGGGGAACGGGATGTCATGGCTGCTCCAACCCAAAATTTATGTTTTTCAGGTCACATGAGGACTGCTGCAGAATCATCACTGTCTTGTAAGGAAAGGATGGAGCAATAGTAATGCAGGTATTGATACAGAAATGTGCAAAGACATTCAGACAGGACTCGATTCAAAGACAGAAAAACTCAGAAACTGTTTTGAGGTTAGAGGAGTTTGAGTACAATAAAGTTGGGCACAATTATATTTGATCATGTATTAATCAATCAGTTGTTTTATTGATTAATTGATTTAACTGCTGTTTTAATGAAAAATGTTCAACTAGGAAACTGTAACCTAAAGTGTATTTACATTTTAAGGAGACTATAAAAAGGTGAAATATAAGTTTGGACACACCTTTTTATTGATGTTTTTTCTTATTTTTACTAGTTTCTACATTGCAGATACATACGGAAGATATCAAATATATGAAGTAAGCTATATGGAATTATGTAGCAAAGAAAAAGATGACAAATAACTCTAAATATGTCTTATATTTTAAATTCCTGAAAGCAGCCACCCTTACAGCGCTGCAAACCCTTGGCCTTCTCTCAATGAGCTTCATGATGTAGTCACCTGAAATGGTTTTCACTTCACAGGTGTCCTTGTCAGAGTTCATTTGTGGAATTTCTTGTCTTCTTAATGGGGTTGGGACCATCAGTTGTGTTGTGCTGGTCAGGTTGGTACACAGTTGACAACCTATTTGACTGTTAGAATTCATATTATGGCAAGAACAAATCAGCTAAGTAAAGAGAAATGACAGTCCATCATTTCTTTACAAACTTAAGGTTAGCCAGCCCAGAAAATTGCTAAAACTTCGATTGTGTCCACTGTCCACTTTAAAATCACTTTAAAAAGCACAAAGAAAGACAGAGTTGCAGTAAGTTGCAATAATTACACATATTGATGCCAGTAGCTGTGTGTGCTGATATAGCACAACGTGGACTGATTCATGGATGTGGTTTATTTTGTCATTACTGGCCAGCATAATTGAAAAGGAGGACATTTACATGCTGGTGGGTTTCTGAATGGAGGACCTGCACCCATAAGGATCTTTCTGTGAAATCTTTATGGGTTAATAATAAAGATAGGTTTGAACTTTTTTTTGCCAAGTTCCCTCTTATGCATACATGCAGCACTTATTCATTCTGGGAGTTATATGCCTTCTGTATTCTTGTATGATTATTAAGTCATTTGAAAAAGTATCCAATACTCACAGATAAAGCTTTTTAGGGAAAGGAAACAGAAAAAGAATGGAAGACATAAAGTACCACCTAAAAGATAATACTTTTCAAACCATTGTAAATGTGTGGTTTCATACTATTGCACCTGCTGACTCCTGTCAGCAGAGGTCACTATTTGCATACAGGAGATAAATGGTAGTTTCTCTTTTGCAGTCAATCGGGTCATGTTTTGAGAATTTTTGGAGTAGAAAATAGTAAAGCACATATGACATACTGTCAAAAATATGTATAAAGAAATGAAAGAATGTTATTTTAAATTGTTAATAGTAATGTAAATTATTTTGTTAGTCTAAACGCTATATATTAATATGAATAAACTCCCTCCAACTGCTCCGTGAAACATGACATGGCTTTTATTATTACTATGATTTTGCAAAGTACTGGTTACTATGAATTATTCTTATGGTCTACGAACCCTGACTGGCATAGTCCGGCGCAGTGGTTAGCACTGCCGCCTTATAGCAGAAAGGTCCTAGGTTTGAATCTGCTATCTGGCTTCTGTGTTGAGTTTTTACATTCTCTGTCTCTGTGTGATCTCTCTGTGTACTCTGAGTTCCTCCCACACTCCAAAGACAGGCAGTTAGTGGAGGTAGGTTAATTCGTAATATCTAAATATTCTAAATTGCCCATGGATGTGAAAGGTTCGTTGTCTCTCTATGTTAGCCCTGTGACATGCTGGTCACCTGTCTCTTTGCTTTAGCAATATATAAACCTTTTAGCAAAAAAACGAAACAAAACAAGAAGAACATGTATTTAGCTATGTGGCTAAATACCCACATAGCTGTGACCCTCACTGAACTATGGAGGGCCACAAGAGCCACACGCATCGAAATAAAGAATTCTGTGTATAAAATAATGAATTGCAGAATAAATTCTGTATTTGTAAATTCATTTTTGAGTTCCAAATTTAAAAACAGATTTTCAAAATGTTTTTTAAAACACAATTCCACTCCTCATTTCAAAACCCAGTTCCATTTCCTGTTCGCTCACATATTAACATGCAAATAAGCCACACTGTGGGATGTACAAAGCTCTCTGATTGGTTGGACAGACATAGACACATACACACACATGAAAAATCTCTTGATGAATGAATTACAGGCAAGGATATTCCCAAAGGCTTAGTTCCTCCCGATGTTTCCATAGAAAATTGCTTCATCACTCATCCAAGTGTCACGGATGAGTGATGAATGGTTGTCCCATTGAAGACCATTGTGTCCAGTTAAATTCAATCGACTTTTTAAAGGAGAGTTCCGAGGGCATGGTCTTCAGCCGGAAAAGGGTGGAGTGCCCACTCCGGTTCAGGGATGGGTTCTTGCCCCAAGTGGAAGAGTTTAAGTATCTAGGTGTCTTGTTCACGAGTGATGGGAGAAGGGAGTGGGAGATCGACAGATGGATTGGTGCTGTGGCTGCAGTGATGTGGACGCAGTACCGATCCATTGTGATGAAGAGAGAGCTGAGTGTAAAAGCGAAGCTCTCAATTTACCGGTCGATCTACGTCCTTACCCTCACCTATGGTCACGAGCTGTGGGTAGTGACCGAAAGAACGAGATCCGAGTGGTCCAAATGGGCTTCCTCCGAAAGGTGGCTGGACTCTCCTTTTTAGAGATATGGTGAGAAGTTTGGCCATCCGGGAGGGGCTCAGAGTAGAGCCGCTGCTCCTTCACATTGAAAGGAGTCAGTTGAGGTGGTTCGGGCATCTGACAAGGATGCCTCCTGGGTGAGGTGTTCCGGGCATGTCCCACCGGGAGGAGGCCCTGGGGCAGATCAAGGACACGCTGGAGAGATTATATCTCTCGGCTGGCCTGGGAACGCCTTGGTGTTCCCCCGGACAAGCTGGAAGAGGGAGCTGGGGAGAGGGAGGTCTGAGCTTCTCTGCTTGGGCTGCTGCCCCTGCGACTCGGCCCTGGATAAGCGGAAGAAGATGGATGGATGGATGGAAGTCAAAATGTAATATCCTCATACGATGACACATCACACATGACCCAGCATTATTCTAAAAATGCAAACTTTCTTATTAGAAGTTTCCACAGCTGCCAGAAAGGGATAGATTTCTGGCTGTTTTTAATAAGTGGAATTGCTGCACAGAGGATGTAACGTCTGTGATAAGCTCTGAGGTTTGTGTCCTTGTTAAAATTAAGCCATTCTCAGCTTCCAGGTTGAAAAAGGTGCAACAGAATATACTCAAATGCATCTCTCCACAGCTGCTGATGAATTTCCAAAAAAAACTAAGTTTGTTAAAAACACTTGCAGGTGAATCACCACTGATTTATCAGTGACATCCATTTAGTCAAAAATTACTGATAAGTGGATGACTGGTATAGTTTATAATTTCGATGATGTACTGATGTGGTGTGATGCTTGTGGGATTTGTAACAGGACCCTACAAAATTTTACAGTACTCATGCTAATTTACCTAACTTTTGATGGCTAGGTGTGCAATCCTTGCTTTAAATGCATTCACTCTTTAGATTCAGAAATCTAAGTGATAAGAGACCAGAAATGTTTGCACTTGCTTATGAACCTAAATCAGTAGTGTTTTGATCCATGCTGAATCATCCAGGTAAGGATATCTTAAAAAGTTGAATCTGTTTATCTGGACGTACCTTTTTTAGTGGGAGAAACGTTTCATCACTCATCCAAAAAAGGTATATCCAAATGAACAGAATCAACATTTTGGGGTTAAATCAACAGTGTTACTGCCCTCTGCAAAGACTGGAGATAAATTAAGGAATGAGAGAACTGACAGCTATTATTTTAATCAGCCTGTCTCAGTTCTTTAAACTCTAAGTATCAGAAAGTAATGTGGTAACATCTGGACTGATGTGTTTACTGTCAGCATTTTAATCACTGTTGGAAATGTGCATTTTTCTTTAAGTTTCACATTTCCTCAAAGTGTACTGGGGGGAGGAACAGAAAAGGTCAGTCAGAGGTTCAGCTCTCTGTTTCACTGCAGGGTCCCTTCATTCTTCACATTCGCAGAGAATCCAGAGGCTGAACGGCATTTGTACAAGCATACACGGTTCTTAGTATGGCTATGAGCACAAATAGCAGTGTAGAAAAATCCAGGCAGCCCGAATGTGTCTGTCCAACCAATCACAGAGCTCCTTACATCCCACGGTGTGGCTAATTTCTTCTTCTAAATTTTATTGGTGGCTGGCAAACAATTGAATGGTGCATTACCGCCACCAACTGGTGTCGATTGTGACTGGAGCATCGCTAAATAACAAACAAACAAACAAACATTTTTATGTTACTGAGGTTTTGGGTCAGTTGTCTCCTCTCCACCTGATACTTCTGACAGTGTAATATAACATGTTCTATGGTTTCCTCTTCTCCACAGTACTCACATTTCCCTGTATTATGTTTCCCTATCATGAATAGTGTAGTGTTCAAAACCAGTATGTCCAAGTCTTATTCTCGATATGACCACCTCCTCTCTCCTACACTGCAAAAACTCTCACTGAGATGCTAAAGAGTAGCATTTCAGTGAGATATAGGAACTTGTTTTTAGACACCAAATATTGAAACTAGAGAATTTTCACTTGTTACATTGGCAGATTTTTTCTACTTAAAACAATATATTTTTGCTTAAAAAAAGTGGAAAAATTTGCCAATTGAACAAGTGAAAATTCTCTAGTTTCAAGATTCTAAAATATATATTCTAAAAGCAAGTTCCTATATCTCACTGAGATGCTACTCTTTAGCCGATTGTGTCTTATTTTAAGTTTGATGAGATTATTTTGACTAGAAATAAGAGAAATATACTTTTTGCAGTGTACTCCTTCCTGTGGTTCTCATTTCTCCTACTCTCCTTTGAATTTTATACAACCACCATCCTTTCTTCATTTCTTGCCTTACAATACTCTTTATCTCTGTCTGACCAAAACTAATAGCAGGTCAACTTCCCCATGTTTTGTGGCTTCCTTCGCAGCTCTATCTGCCATTTCATTTGCTTTTACTCCATAATGAGCCGTAAGTCCCATCATGTGTATTCTGTAAAGTGTTTGCTGAACCTCTGTTAGGACATCTGCTCTACTTTATGAGTGATTACACTATAAACTGACCAGTGACGAGCTTGAGTCTGAACAAATGACTGCTTTTAACCCTAGAACACTATCGCCGGGTGATTTTCACCTGAGAAAATGTATTTACATGGTGTGGTGGGTCCCTGGGTAGCTTCAGCATTGCCTTTGACGGATTATGGGAGCATTTTTTAGGGTCCCCCCATAATACTTTCTTTTTCATTTTGTTAGCCATGTCACAGTTGAAAATAAAAGAAGACCACTCTAATTTGTCATGTGTTGTCATATTGATGTATTGATATGTGATATATTTTGATGACAAGTACTTTTAATTGGGTATATTATATTGGGTAAAAATCACCCGGCGTTAGTGATGGTGTTATTATTTTTAGTGATCGTGTTCTAGGATTAATGGTCTCATGTCTTCTACCCACTAAACAGCTAACAACATTGCTAGCATTTCTCCAGAAATGGAGAGCATTTCTCTGACAGTCCATTATTGATCCTTTTCCCTATTTTGACCTTAAACTCAGAGACAACAAATACTACACCAGTTTGATTAGCTGTGTTCTTTGATGCAGCTGTATATATTTGTACATAATTATAATACTGGTCAATGTAAGCCTGTACTTTATGTGAGTTTAAAATAACTGCTCTATCCCTGTTCTTCTTTTTCAGTTTCCGGTTGTAGCAAGATGATGCCTGTGTTTTCACTGTAAAAGCAGTCATTTGTTTGAACCGAGTTGCTACTCCGGTTTTGTGCTCAGTGTTGCTGTTTTCCTCCATCTGCTTCAAAAACGTTCCAGCTACCATCTCATATGACCGCCAGACTCTTCTACACATCCGATCGTCCATGGTTCATGACTACGTGGCGTACTCCTTTGTTTTCCCGTTTCTTTGACCCCCCACGAAGCCGCCTTCAGCCTCCGGACCAGCACCAAACTCGACCAGCGACGTTTCTCTGAAACCAGTCAGGACTTGGAAAACACAAGGGAAATGAGGTGGAATCCAGGTCAGGATTTGACTCTACTAGAAGCGCGGTTTGTCCATCTAGCTTCGGCGAGAGCTCCTTGCAGTGTTCCATCAGACGAATCCATCTTCAGGTTTCCCACCGAACCTTGTAGCGCCGAGGTCTCCACATCTGCGTTCATGTCTTTTTCTCCGGGGCGTTCATCCAAATCCTGCAGTGGATTATTTTCCTCTCCCCATGAGTGGATTCTACAAACATCATGGATCTAATCCTCTAAATCTACGTCGATTAGCACTAGCAGCTCCTGTGAGTAACCCCCCCCCCACCCCGCTGTGTATAGCTCTGTTCAATGCTCGCTCTATAAACAATAAATCTTTCCTGCTAAATGACTTTATTAAGTCTGAACTATTTTTTCCTCGTTGAGACTTGGGCTCGAGTCTCAGATTCCACCTTCTTCATTGAACTGTGTCCTGGTGGGTACTCCTTCATCAGCCAGCCCAGAACAACAGGCCGTGGAGGAGGCCTTGCAGCCATTTTAAAATCAGAGTCTTCCTGCTGCTCATCAAACACTGGATACTTCACTTCTTTTGAACTGCAGCTGTTTAAAATTGGGGATAAAACCCCATTTCATTGTGCTGTAGTTTACCATGTCCTAATGGGACCTTCCTAGATGATTTCAGTGACTTTTTATCTGTCTCCATTAATCTCCCTAGGCTGGTCATAGTTGGGGATTTCAACATCCATGTTGATGATGACTCCGATCCTCTTGCTAAGAGCTTCATCAGTCTCATGGACTCTTTTCATTTTACCCAGCATGTGTCCCACTCACTCTGGAGGTCACACCTTAGACCTCGTCTTTACTTTAGGCTTAAACATCGAATCACTCTGCTCTGAGGACATTGTTATCTCTGACCATCACTGTATTATTTTTAATTTATCTCAATCTGTGTCACAGTCTCCAGTGCTCCGTGAGGCCAGCTCTCGGTTCTTGAAATCCTCCACTGCTGATGATTTTACTGCTGATTTTAATCTGTTCTTGTCTCCTTTTAGTGATGTTGACTGCATGACTCGTGATTTTAATGAACATTGCCTCTCTACTTTAGAGAGGCAATGTAGAGAGGCCCTGTTAGAAAAAGATCACTACCTGTCTCTAACCCCACACCATGGATAAATGATAGCATCCGCTGCTTGAAGCGTACTTGTAGAAAAATAGAACGCTTATGGAAAAAAACTCACTTACAGGTTCATTTTCTCTATCTAAAGGATCTTTTAGCTTCTCTTAATCTTGCAATCAAAGAAGTAAGAGCCAGCTATTTTTCAAACTTGATTGCTAGGAGCAAAGGAAACTCCAAACTGTTTTTCAGCACCATCAGGTCCATTACTACACCTGCTGCACCCACTGTTCCCATCTCCTCAAATGATGACTCCCAGCTCTTTCTCTCCCACCTCATGGACAAGGTCAGAAACGTGAGAAATAGTATTTCTCCACTTTCTCCTGGGCTGATATTTCCCTCTCCAGTTCATCGTGTTGTATTAGACCGGTTTTCACCAGTATCCTTACCTGAACTAACTAAGCTTGTCAAATCCATGAAGCCATCTTCTTGTTCCCTGGACATCTTGCCTGCATACTTGTTTAAGACAGTTTTTTCTAGTACTGGTCCCAGTGTGCTTACCATACTAAATGCTTCACTTGCATCTGGTCAAGTACCTGTTTATCTTAAAAGGAACTCTGACTATTGTGACAAGTTTGCACTAAAATATCTACTGTGCTTTCAATAATATATGCGGTATTAAAATTTGATATAAAACCAATTTACCTGTAGGCCGCCATTGTTATATACTTCTCAATGCACTTTGGGTAGTGACGTCATCTGGCTGCACCGCATCAAGTTTACAGTTAGCAGTGCACTGGAAATGGCTTCTGTTCAACCTTTCCAGTTTGAACCAGAGCAAACCGAGACAAAGAATGAAAATAGTCAACAGTACTTAGTTTAGATGAAG
Source organism: Pelvicachromis taeniatus (assembly GCA_015108175.1). NCBI lineage: Eukaryota > Metazoa > Chordata > Actinopteri > Cichliformes > Cichlidae > Pelvicachromis > Pelvicachromis taeniatus. The sequence goes on along the minus strand of VURO01045926.1, from coordinate 364 downwards.
ATGAAAACAATCCGTCACACAAGGACGCGAGAGTGGGGGGGAAACTACTGGTGTCTATGTGGAAACTGCTGCCAATGGCAACGGCGACTGAGAGCGTTTGTTGTAAAGAGCTCAATTTTATGGCTGCAGCTATCCACAGTATCGCATAACAACATGATAAAAACATTAATATAATTCTAATTTTTATTATACAGTAAAATTACGATATTGTTATTTTACAGATCCTCCATGCATCACAGTGCACCAAAACTTTGCTGTATGTCTTAATCCTTCTTTGGGCAGCCCTCGTTAGCCTCCATGACCGTATCGTGCTGGTCTACCAAGTTGTAACCAGGTCACTAATAGGCAAGTTAATTAATACCAT
>VURO01045923.1:0-37294 GCA_015108175.1 Pelvicachromis taeniatus | reverse complement strand
CAACAATGATAGTGACATTTTCTGAAAGCCAGCAAAAATACCTACATTTTGATATATAATTTGTGGGGGTCGAGTGACAATTGAGCAAGTAGCAACAAGTTGTTTGGACATGAAGAAAAGATTGAGAAAGCTAGAGTGAGCCACTCTAAGCTCACTTCAAAGGAACTAAGGTTCCATGCTCGGAACTTTGACAAATGTCCATTGATTTCAATACAGAAAAAATAAGTGCATAAAAATCTTATTATCTCAAAAAGTATAACAGTAATAACTACCAAGAGATTTAGCGCCCATCAGCAGACATAGCAGAATATATTACAAGTTGAATGGTCAAAATCCGACACAAACTGTGGGAGTAGATAAGGGCCAAACAATTGGCAACTAGGTTGTTTTTTTTTGGGTGGATCACTAATGTGTGAATGCATTCTAATGCATTCACACAAATATAGGCTACTTATGAAAACGTTTGCAACTTTTCTTATCTACTTATTTGCTATGAGGTGACAATGTTTACTGCTGCAACACTGCCTTCCAGAGAAGAACAGTGTTTATTTGTTTATGACACTTATGCTTTAGTATAATTTTGGTTGTGGCGAGTGTAAGAAACAATATCCTGATCTAAATTCCTTAAATATCAGTTAACCTGCAGTGTCGGTGTGCTGTCACTTTTTGGGAAGGAAGAATGAATTCAGTTTCATTAAATCCCTTTTTGTAGATTTGAATTCTGTTTTACAGATTTTACCAGAAATTTCTGATTTTGACTTTTTTACGGTTGCTTTGTCTATTCTAGGGCTCTGATGGGTTCAATGGGTAGTCCCAAGCCTGGCATGCAACAAGGAGAAAATGGAGAAGGAGGAATGGGAGGAGGAGGGATAGGAGGAATAGGTGGAGGACAGATGGACAGTGGAAGAACAGGGTCAAGAGCTGGTGAGTCTTACCGCCTGGTGACTCACGAAGCTCCTATCTTTTAAGACATATGCAGTCCAGCCAGGGCTACGGAATGGAGCTGGACCCAGGGTCTGGTCAAGGGATGGGTCACAGTCCAGCTGGATCTAGCATGGGGGGTCATGGAGGACAAAGTCCCGGTCAGCTTGCCTCTCGCCGAAACCCCAAAGTTGACTTCAGTGGTCCTGGCGGATCCATGATAGGTCGGTCTCCTTTTTTGTCTCCTGACCGTGGTGTGACACCCACCACACCTTACTCAGTGTCACAGATAGCGCCCATGCCGAGCGGCAAACTGTGCCCACTGTGCACGACCACAGAGTTATCCAACCCACCGGCTCTACCCAACTACAACACCAGCCTATTAATCAACCAAAGACCAAGACAGACTTTTAATTCATTTGAAAGCCTGATGCTTAGCCTTGTCCGCCCTAGCTGGAAAACTCAAAAAACTTCTTCTTATTTGTGATCATCTATCGTCCACCTGGGCCTTACACCAAGTTTCTGTCTGATTTTATATGATTTATTGCTCAGCTCAGATAAAACAATTAATGTGGGTGATTTTAACATCCATGTAGATGCTAAAAATGACAGCCTTAACATAGCATTTAATCTGTTATTAGAACCAAGTGGCTTCTCTCAAAACTTTAATCACACTCTAGATCTTGTTTTAACATATGGATTCGAAACTGAACATTTGACAGTGTTTCCTGAAAACCCTCTCTTGTCCGATCATTTCCTGATAACATTTAAATTTACAATAATTGATTACACAGCAGTGGGGAGTAGACTTCATCACAGTGGATGTCTTTCTGAAAGAGCAGTAGCTAAGTTTAAGAATATAATCCATCCACTGTTATCAGCTTCAATTCCCTGTACCAACACAGAGCAGAGCAGCTACCTGAACGCTACTGCAACAGAGGTCAATTATCTTACTACATATGACACTGTAGCTCCTGTGAAAAATAAGGTCTCAAATCAGAAGTACTTGACTCCCTGGTATAACTCTTAAACACGTAGCCTAAAGCAGATGACTCGTAAGCTGGAGAGGAAATGGAGTGTCACAAATTTAGAAAATGATCCTGGAGAAATAGTTTGTTGCTTTATAAGAAAGCCCTCCGTAAAGCCAGAACACCCTACTATTCAAAACTGATTGAAGAAAATAAGAACAACCCAAGGTTTCTCTTCAGCACTGTAGCCAGGCTGACAAAAAGTCAGAGCACTGTTGAACCTACCATTCCTTTTATGTTAACTAGTAATAACTTTATGAACTTCTTCAGAAAATTTTTTTTAAACATTAGAGAAAAAAATTATCCAAAATCATCACCTAGATGTAAGATTATCTAGAGTTAATATCAGTACCATTGATATTCATTTACAGTCTTTTTCTCCAATTGATCTTTCTGAGTTAACCCAATTGGCTCTCTGTTTATCTCTCCATGAAGCCAGATAACACACACCAATTAGTTAAACTGCAGGAATGCCTTAAAGACATTAAGATCTGGATGATGTCTAACTTCCTGCTCCTTAATTCAGATAAAACTGAGGTTATTGTACTTGGCCCTGAAAGTCTTAGAAATATGGTATCTAACCAGATTCTTACTCTGGATGGCATTACCTTGGCCTCCAGTAACACTGAGAAACCTTGGAATAATTTTTGACCAGGATATGTCCTTCAATGCACATATTAAACAAATATGTAGGACTGCTTTCTTCCATTTGCACAATATCTCTAAAATGAGAAATATCCTGTCTCAGAGTGACGCTGAAATGCGTCACTCTGAGAATAGTTCATGCATTTATTACTTCTAGGCTGGACTACTGTAATTCATTATTATCAGGATGTCCTAAAAACTCCCTGAAAAGCCTTCAGTTAATGCAAAATGCTGCAGAAGGATTCCTGACAGGGACTGGAAAGAGAGAGCATATTTCTCCTATATCGGCTTCCCATCATTGGCTCCCCGTTAAATCCAGAATTGAATTCAAAATCCTGCTCCTCACATACAAGGTCTTAAACAGTCAGGCCCCATCTTATCTTAATGACCTTGTAGTATCATATCACCCCATTAGAACACTTCACTCTCACACTGCTGGCTTACTTGTTGTTTTTAGAGTATTTAAAAGTAGAATGGGAGGGAGAGCCTTCAGTTTTCAGGCTCCTCTTCTATGGAACCAGCTTCCAGTTTGGATTCGGGAGACAGACACTATCTCTACTTTTAAGATTAGGCTTAAAACTTTCCTTTTTGCTAAAGCATATAGTTAGGGCTGGATCAGTCCAGTCCTAACTATATGAATGCTCCCTTAGTTATGCTGCAATAGGTTCAGACTGATGGGGGACCCCCTTGATGCATTGAGTTTTTCCTTTTTCCTTTTCAGTCACCTTTCTCATTCACCATGTGTTAATAGATCTCTCTTCATTCAACCATACTTGTTATTAATCTCTGGCTCTCTTCCACAGCATGTCTCTATCCTGTCTTCCTTCTTTCACCCCAACCGGTCGCAGCAGATGGCCGCCCCTCCCTGAGCCTGGTTCTGCCGGAGGTTTCTTCCTGTTAAAAGGGAGTTTTTCCTTCCTACTGTCACCAAAGTGCTTGCTCATGGGGGGGTCATATGAGTGTTGGATTGTTGGATTTTCTGTATGTATTATTGTAGGGTCTACCTTACAATGTAAGGCACCTTGAGGCGATTGTTGTTGTGATTTGGCGCTAAATAAATAACGTTTAATTGAATTGAATATATATGCTGTGAATGAATTTTTACTGTGTAGATTTTGTTATAATAGCCAGCATCATTTGTTTGTTCAATCATAAGTGATGCTGGTCACTTACGTTATGTGATGATGCCACATAATTATGCAGTAAACAAGTATCAGGTAGTTTTGCAAATAATCTGTTTGAACCTGGACGTAGCGCTCAAAATAAGTTCACATAGCTTTTAATGAGATATATTTGCCTGTCTCTAAAGATTGTAATCAGTATCATAACCAGCACTTATGGCTTCAACACCCAGCTGACGATGGTTGTGCAGAATATAGAGTTTTGGCAGAAAACAACAACAAAGCAGTCATCTTTTGGAGCTCTGCAAAGTATCAGCTGGACATTCTTCAAGGATACTTGAGTTAACATTTAGACAGGCATCTCTGGTAAACAGATTGGGCAAACCGAGTAGATCATAAACGTGGTCTCAAAAGATGCCTTTTGATGTTTTTTCGGCTTGCAGTCTGGACACCTGTGGGGTTGAACCCGGTGACTGGCTGTCCCATGTGAGCATGGTGAGCAGGGGTAATTGGGTCATTACGCAGCAAGAAATAAAGCTTGAGGTAATGCTTAAGGCAGTGGAAATTTGCTTTAATTGCTCTGTGCATGAAAAAGTGATTGGTACGGTGTGGTGTAGTGTAAGTGCAGATTTAACATCTCATTTCATCTTTTGTTAAATTAAAAGCAAACACTGAAATTCATTTGATAATTTGTTTGTGTGCCTCTGCACCCTTACATTCATAACACCACACACAAATATTTGTTTTCAGTTAGCTGTCATAAGTGATATATGCTACATGGTTTCTATTTGTATTGGATTGTCCTTTGTCAGTCAAGCATTGTGGATGTCTGTATCTGATCCACTCTCTTGGCTTCTCCGAGTGAGCGTTAGTGATGCGGGGTGTGTCATTCCGGCCTGTGCTGATTGCGAAACAAGAATCAGGGGAGCGTGAAGCTGCAGACAAGCTGCATACACACCCATTTCATTGTTGATGACCACACCGGAACAACTTAGAGTAGCAGAAAAGGCTCGCGGCAAAGAAAGTCAATCAAGGACTGCAGACTTGCAGAGGCTCATTGATCATATTGTGTCTTTGTTTTGATGGATATGAGAACCTTATGTACTCCAGATGGCACGTTAGCACACTTTCTCCGCTTGTTTGTCTTCATTCATTTTGTGATGTCTGGATGATAGCGTGTGACCTTTCAGAGTAAGAATTTCTGGGTAAAAGCAAGCCATAAATAAGACAGCTGTCACGCAGACAGCTCTGTGCACTCGCTCTGTGCATTTGTGTGTCTGTAGCACTTTTGCAAAAAGGCAAACATTTAAATGTCTATAATTCTTTATTTGCCTGTGTTTAGCATCTTCCTGCCTCCCGCCCTTTACAAAGAGAGTGGTTAGAGCAGTCTTCTTTGCGGGGTAGGCTGGGCTTATTTGCCAGTTGACATTTGGTGAAAGGGTGTTAGATGAAAAAGGCACCTCACACCATGAGGTAGTACCCTCACACCAAAACTCATTCAGACATGTTGCGTTTGTTTGCAAAGAGGAACCCGTTTTACCGCTCTCTTCTCGGTGCTGTGGCAAGTGTGTTGATCTGTGCCCAGACTCTTCTTTAGAAAGTCTTTTTGTGCAAATAAATAAAGAGAGGTTGACTAAATTTGCCTGCTTACTTCTTTTCATTGTTTTGACAGCATAATGGATGTAATTGCATGTTGATAACTGGTTTTTGGGACTTGTTATCTTAGCATTATCATTAGAGTAGTACCGGTTAATTACATTACTCACCGTATAATTACTTTAGTGGGACAACAAGATGAGGGCAGTTGTGCAATACTAGCACAGGTCAGGTTCATTCATTCAGCAGTTAAAATCTGTGTCTTTATTGAAAGAGAAAGACTTTTTACATTATTTTTTTCACAGAGCTAATGCGTCATTAAGTTTGGGGGATTGCTTAATTTCTGCTTAGCATGTTTCAAACCATTAGTGATGTTCTACAATAACATTATCTTTATGTTTTATTCATTAGTGAGGATGTTATTCTGAAGGAAAGTGTGCTCATTCATCCTCCAGTTCAGACACATTTACATATAATGACAGCAAATCAAGTCAAATGAGAAATTCAGCTACTCTGAGCTATTACTGTACGGCCTGAGGCTAATAAAGTTAATAATGCTTCAAAGATTCAGCATTGCTCAATAATAGCGCTGCACTTTTGAGAATAAAGTCCAATTTTAAAGATTAGCTCACTGCAGGACTGATGATTCTTTATTTTGAGTGTACCCTTTACTTTATCTGTACTAGAGAGAATGTTTTGTCTCCATTCAGTTCAAGCAGCGAACACTTTTCATACCACTCTGAACGATAAAGCAGAAAGAGGGCACGTCCAGTAAGGCTGAACAACATGATAGGAAAGACAGGCCCTGGACAGAGATGAAGTAATGGGTCAGAATCTAAGCCCCTCATTAGGCAGGGGACTCATTCAGGGATGAAGGAAACTGCAGGGGGTTGCAATGTTAGATTTACTATAAAGAAATGGCAGAGTGCTAGGAATGTGTAGTGAAGTATAAGTCAGCTGACTTTCCTTTGAACTGACTCGCTCTCTTTCTCTTCAGTAACCACACATCTCTTTATGTTTTATATGTAGGAAACAGAGATACTGCTTTTTAAAATGTGTTTTAAGACTCAGATTTTTACAGTTTGTTACTGTTTCTCAGTAAACAGAACTTTTTTAAAGCATTATTTGATCACACTGGTCTTGTAAACAATTTCAGCAATTCTCAGTAAAAGTAATAGAAAGAGATTTTATTGATTGAAGTAATCACTGTCATGTTTTGGCCTAAGTACAGTGATTCTAGGTTATTATAGGATATTATGGAGGTCTTTCAAGTGTATGACGCAAAGGTCCAGCATGCCTGCCTGATGAATGTGCTGTCTGGGCATGTCTTCATGGAAGGAAAGTATTGTCTCTTTCACGGGACAGGCCTCGCAAATTAATTGCTTTAATGCTGCTTTACTTTATTTTAAAATTTGAATTAACATTTCTTGTGTAAACTGTGGTACACTTTTGAAAATGAAACTGTACAAAAACCATCAACATGAAATGTCAAAGAAATTTTTCATATTAATTTTAACACGCACGCACGCACGCACGCACGCACACAGGACCCTGCAGGAGCCTGAATATTAGTAGTTTTACATGATTCAATTCAGAAAGTCATGTAATTAAAAAAAAAAATTACTGACAAAGCTATTTAAACCTCAGGAGATCACAAAAACGAGTGCATTCCCTTCATCCTCAGGGTGAAATGACTGACTCAATAATCAATCAAGTAGTTATTGAGACATCTCACTCAAAATGTCAAAAGGTCAGGTCCAACTGAATCAAGTTAAGTCAAGCCCCTTTTTGTATCAGGTCTCCAAAAATCCAAGTACAAAACATAAAAACACACGTAGCAAACTAACAAATTTAAAAATACAATATTAATAAAAATGTGATCAGTCAATAAAATGGTTAAAATGGGCTAAAAATGATCAAAGGAGTCAAATAAAAAATATAAATAAAAGGAACAAAAGCTGAAATAAAACAAAAAAAGAAGTAAGAAAACAATTTCATTGGACACGACAAAACCATAATGTGTCTCAGGCTAAAAGCAAGTGAAAATGTGAAGGTCTTTAGAAGTGATTTAGAAAGGTCCTTATATGGGATGGCAGACACAGAGGAAAAACAGAGAACGCCTGTTTGGCTTCAGTTTCTAGGCAGCATTGACAGAAATGACTGCATGGGTATCTGTAAAAAATAATATTACAATGCAATAGTTGGTGAGACTGAACAAACAGCAGGCAGATGACATGCCTGCAGCACTAGCTTGGCTAAAACCGATCCAAATTATTATCATGGCAGTCCAGCTCCAGAGTCTGCTTTTGTCTACAGTGGAGTGAAGTGTTGATTTGAACTGATAAAACAAAACATACAAAGAAAAAATACAGGAAGTTATACCGCAGTAATAAAAGCAATGGAAATGCAATGTGCTTTCACAATAAAACAAAAAGCAATTTAATCAGTATTTAATGTTTGTTCGGAGGATTAAGAGAGAAAATGATCGCTTTCAACATTAGAGGGATCCAGTGTTCGCCAATAAAAACTGCTCCACCATACTGACTCCAGCATGTGTCAGGAAACAGCCCCTACAGTAAAGAGCCTTTTGTCAGCAGGGTAGCAGCTTGCTCTGTCATTATGCAACAGCAGCACACATCAATTCTTAACTGAGCTGTTTACATTAGGTGATTGATGACCATTATTCTCCTGCCACCTATCCAGCAGGCTCAAAGGTGCATTTAAGGTTTACAGTACTCCATTACTGGTGCATATGCATGCCTTGTTAAGAGGAAACAATATATCTGAGGAAATCGATCTCACACATGGATATGCTGCTTGGACTTCCAGCCCAGTTTGTAAATGGCTACATTTGCTGATGTCAGGCCAAAGTGAGGCCAGATTACTGTCCTCTGACCCTCACTTAGAGTCTTCTATAAATACAGCCTGGTTTCCTGGTTGACAAATCCACTTACGGGACAGAGATGTCCTGTCTTCTTTGTAAGAATGTGCCATATGTTGATATCCTGCCTGCTGATGTGATGAAAGGAGTGATGAAGCGGAAGAAAAAGAGATGTTGTCTGCCGTTAGCATTCTCCCCAGTTTGATGGAAAAGTGATGTAACTGCTCAGTTCGTACACTATTGTTGTCTCAGATTAGTTTCCCTTCTGTGGCTGTGTGTGTTTTCCTCCATAGAGGATCCATAGACTTCACTGCTGCTGCTGTGGTGACCAGCATCCTGTGCCTCACTGTAGGACTGCCCAAGACGCTTGGTAAACACAGGAAATACAAAGCCACTAAATACATCCCTACTGTGTTTGGAGGACTGCCATGACAACACATAGTGGATCTCCTGGAGAGCTGGGGTGTTTGTTAGGTGGATACACACTGAGATATGCCCAAGCGTTGCCCTTCTGTGCTGGGGCATGTAGCTTTGGCTCATGTGCTGCCTGTCACTCCACCAAAATAAGAAGTTCTCTGGCTGCAGGGACACAGTTTGTTTAAGACAGGAATCTGTTCTTGGCTTTCACACATGCTGAACTCTACTGGAATGCTGGGCTAAAACTCTCAGCCTTAATCTGCTTCATGAATCTTTATGCTGGAGTTTTGAGATAAGGCCAGTGATCCTCATGCGTGCACCATAGAGGTCAGAGCAAAGACGCGTTGACTTCTGTGGTGCATGGATGAGGATCTTCAGACAGCTTCAGATTAGCCCCTCTCTCTACAGAAACAACCGTCAAGGCTAATGTGCTCTATAAGCACGAGTCAGCTGGAGACAGGATCAAAGCTGGACTTTCTCCCCCAAACGGTCCCTGCCTTATTGTTTTTTTTTTTTTCCTTCTTGGCCCGCTTTTTTTTTTTAGGGTTTAATAGCTTTCCTGACTAGAGAGGAGGAAATCCAAATCTGCACACACATCCTGCAGAGAGGACGTCTTTGCTGTCATCGATCTCACTGAGGAAGGATACGCTTTCTGGTGCAGCTTGTAAAAAGCAGTATAAAGAGACAGGCATTGATCAAACTAAAGCACACCCAGCATCGATCAATAAAATAGATTGGCTAGGGAGCCAAGAGTGTGAGGGCATCAAATTAAACTGAATGAGAGCTGAAGGCTGCCGGAGAGCAGTCTGACAGGAACCTCTAAAGCTGTGCGTCACCCTATCTGTCATCATTTTCTTTATTTATTTAATGATCGTGGCATTTTGTTAGGTGGCGCCGAAAGGTAGCGTGACTACATAAGCCTACCTGAGGCCACTGTGAGCAGAGTTCCCACAGAATATACTTAATAGTTGTTTTGACATGGAACTCCCCACCACCTAACCTTGCAAGAGCCACAGACATGTATTGTTTCAAAAAAGCTTTTCTGTAAAAGTAAAAGTGCTTGTACTAACAAAGTGGCACGTGGTTCATTGATCTTTAGCACACCCTTTCTCTGCTTTTCGCAAAAACAAACATAGAGTACATTTCTGTGAGTCGCCCGGACATGTTGCTACTGATTTATGTGTTGGATTTGTGCCATTAGTCAAGGCCTATCACTGCCAAATATTCATATGGTTAACTCGATCTACGCAGAATTTCAATGATGCTTTGATGTTCTTCAACTTCTTCATGTGAAAACACCTCCGAAAGCTCCGAGGGTGTTATGTTTTTGATACAGGTGAAGCCCAGCTGCTCTTATTGTAATGAATGACACACACACACACACACACACACACACACACACACACACACACACACACACACACACACACACACACACACACACACACACACACACACACACACACAGAGATAAGGGATCTTAGTTGCATTCCTCCTTTGAGACTCTCTAAACTCTCTGTCCTTCATGTGCAAATCCCTCAACAAGCTGGCATAGTGTGTCCCCCTGGGTTGTCCTGTTCAAAGGAGCTGCAGGGTCAGACTTGGCAGGTCAACCTCAGAGTGCCAGAGTTTACCCCAAACTATCCCCCATCCTTCTAAAAACACAAGGGCCCCCACATATACTATCATCCTTCCTCGCGTCGCAGCCCTGTGTTGATTTACTGCCTCAGTGCACACCCCATATAAACATATCATCCTCATGTCATCATCCAGGCCTGCTTCACTGAGCTGACATCCAGATTTGGATGAGTTATCCACTTCTCTGCAGTTAACGCCATGAAACATTAGTCATAACCAGGCCAGTTTTCTCCAAAAGTCTCGTCATCTTTGCCTCCAGAACATTAATCAAACACTTGTCCTGGTTTATCTGGAACCACATTCACTCTCAGGTGCTAATGTTTATCTTAAGAGCCATAAATGGGAAGTTCATTTGCTGCCCTTTTAACATATTTATGCCAGGAAGCTGTGGCGCTAACACCCAAAAGCGATAACAGAAGCCTCGTCATATGTCGCCTTTCACTGTGACAGCGTGCAGCTCATACATAATAGAAATGTGATAATTAGTGAAATAATAGTTTTTTTTCTTTATTTGGAAGATCCTTATAGAATGACTTGAAACCCGTTTCCTGTCGTAATTCTTCTCTTCAACTTTCCCCACTGCAGCAGTAAAAGGGGTTAAGGCCAGCCCTCCCCCATCACTTGCTTTTGTGTCATGTTTCAAAGACCCATTCTTCAGTACAACATAAACAAATGACACTCGAGTGCATTCAAACAAACTTTGGCCCTCTGGAGCTTGAAATTATTAGGTTTCGTGTTACGTATTTACATAAATGTGTAGTGTAAACTGTCCATCTATTCTTATAGCTATACTGGCATTTGTATTTATTCATTTATTTTTTTACAGGTATATAATCTAAGCTATGAAAGATATTTTGGAATATGTTGTGTTATCTCCGTGTTTCCTGAAGGTGCAGTGAGTTGATACCACACGGTCTGTTCCCTGCATGACCCCTGACCCCTGTGATGAGAGAAGAGGCCTGTCCAAATCAGCTCTGTGACAAGACCTCAGGGTGTTCTGCAGTTTGTTAGTGGAGCCAGATGAAATTACATTAGTCTGCTCCACAGTTTTATGTTTGTTTGACTTTTGTCTTGCGACGCGCTGAAAAAAAAAAAGGCGAAATAGAGACTAATTCAAAACAAAGGGACAGAAAGGAGGTTCTGAGTTAGGGTGTGTTACGGAAAGAGCCTTATTATTTCCCGCAGTTTCTTAGTGTCGGATCTTTTCCATTGCACCTGCGAGCTGGGACCTGTCTCCGATGGTGGGTGTGCAAGCTAACCACTGTACCTTGGAGACAGAGGCAAACAAACGAAATGGCAAGACACTGACCCCAAGGAAATGTGGCGCTTTCCACCATAACAAGCAGTTTCCCCCAGCTGAATCGAATTTAATTGGAAGGTCTCGGATGCTTTCAAGAAAATACAGTGTGTGTTGTTTGTCATTAGAATTTCTTCATTTGATGGTGCTTTTCCTTTCAAATCAAGTAGCTATTTAGAAAAATATTTAAATAGCTTAAATGAATGAGGCGCACATGGGATCATAAAACTGTGACAAACAAACAGTTTAGAGCTCCTAAAATTAACTGAATATTGACTTGTTTAAAACAAGCCAGCTGAGCCCATCTTTAACTGGAACACATGGGCTGGAAAGAGACAAATGGGGAGTCCTCTCTCAAAGGCTAAAATATTTTTACAGGTGTTAGGCTCGAGTCCATTAGGTTTGGAGCTGTAGAAAGCCACAGCTTTCAAGTGGTCGGTTGCAAACGCTCCCAATGGGTTTATGGCATCTTGTGGAAGGGGAGCAGTCACATGTGAAGGACAGGCAAACAGAGTGGAGGTGATAACCAGAGATAGCTAGAGGTCAAAGATAAAATGCCTGAAGCTTGGTGGGTGAACGAATAAACACATTTTTTAATAGAGATATTATTTGTATGCACGGATGTGCCTGATGATAGTCACAGAAGGATTGATATGTTGGTAGGTGAGAGCCTTGTTAGTAGCCATATGGGAGCAGTAAGGAGGGTGATGGGGCGTGAGGGAGGTACCTGTTGGGTCTCATGTACTCCTGTCACTCTGATCTTATCAGGGGGCCAGACCAAGAGGAGGACCAGCTGTCACTCTCCCCGCTCTTTTGATGTCCTCCTTCAGAGCTCTCACACGACACTTCAGAGGAGTCAAGGCTTGTTTTTTTGTTCATGATGAGAATCGGTGGCTTTGTTGGCGAGCCAGTTGACAAACCCAACAGTAGGGGGAAAAAAATGCAAGATAAAGCAAGATAGTTAGTGCTCTCTGTGGATAAATGAGGCCCGGGTGGTTCCTTTTAGTAGTTTAGAGCCTGAGGCTTGACAAAAGAGAAGCAATTCCTTGAGCTGAAACAGGACATCCTGCTCATAAAAACGCCAGGACATCCTCACGGAGACACTGAAACTGATAAAAAAGGGGAAACGTTACCCAAGATTTCACAAATACACTCGCCATTTTCCATAATGAGCTTATGATTTTTTTTTTTTTTAATTGCACACTTTAGGTAGAAGCCCAGTAAGCTACAAGGCGATGGTGGAGTAATCATTTTTGACTATCCAAGCGTGAAAGCTGCCCTAAGAGTGGACTGTGTTTTAATAAAGTTTGATGTTCAAGCAGCACCAACATGCTTGAGCGTAAATTAAATATACTTTAAGCATTACTGGATTAAAAGCCAATTTTCCATATCCCACTGATTTATATGATCTCAACTGTTTTTAGTTGAGAGTGCATGTTCACACCTTGCTTTCAAAGTTTTTGGCATTCATATATTCACAGAAGAGTGATTTTTTATTGAGCAGGGAAAGCAATATTTACTATATGAACGGCAGGGTGAAAGTAATGAAGTGTTCAGAGTTTGTGGTCTCCACAGGATAAATCCAATCACTTAGATTTGCAGGAAATGTCCCTGTTAAATGATAGATAGCTTTAATAGTAAGTAAGGTCAAAAGTACTAGCTGTAGCAGCATTGTTTGTTGTTTAAGTTTCAATTCCTGAACAGTGATAAAATATCATGTTTGCCCCAGTTCCACGACGCCACACGCCACACAAAATACTTTTTTACCACAAGGAAGAATGTAATTAATTTCAATAGCAATTTTTGGCCCTGGTGGTCCATTGTGTGCTGTTCTCTGGTAGTCACATAACACATACGCAGAAATCAAAGTCCAAACACAACATTACTGAATGAGAGTCACAACACTAAATTATTGATTTGAATGTAAACATGCTGACCAATATAAAAGAGCTACTGTAGTAAAAATGCACCGTCGCTTGCTGTTAATATTTCTTTTCCTAGCGACATCAGTATTTTATTATTCAAGGAATTGCACATTACTGTAAAATTACTAAATTTACAAAATACTTTTCCACTTGCACATCCGTCAGTTTGACATTTTGGATTTGGATTGACATACCTCAGCAACATGTGGATTTATTTTACCAATCAGATGTTACTTTATTATCTGAGATTACTTTGATCTCCATCCAGAATTTTAATTTGTTTACTTTGGTTGATGTCCAGATACCTGAAAGCTAACCAGTCAATCGGCTTCAACTGAGCTTTGTATTCGCTGCTAAATTAATTATTATTATATATTATTACATCATGATTAATAATGTCTTCATGTATTTTGTCACAAATGTGTCTTTACATGGATTGCTAATACAATGTGTATTGTAGTCTGTCCAATTATCTGTCTGCCATTGTTTTTTTCATATAAAAAAAGAGCTGATAATGTTGCTAGATCCCCACGACTCCTTCACTTGCGTGCACAATCTTTGTCTCAGACAATTGCTTGGCAGGAGCGAAAATACTCACAATGCCCTCAGTTACTGTGAGTGCGTGCCCTCCACACACTGCGAACTTTTGAACCAGCTCTTGACCACAGCTTGAAGGGAGAAGAGACAATGGTTAGTAAACATGCTGGAATGAATGAAGGGATTAGGTATTAAATGACAGGATGTGCTTAAAGAGGAACAGGTGGTAGCTGAGAAAGGGCCAGCTAAGCCTAACATCATGCATCTCCCTGCAGCTTTTTCTCAATTTTCTGCATTTTCATGCTCTGTCTCTATTGCTCTCCATCTTTCACACTTGTCTCTGGTTGCTCATCTCTTCCTCTTCACATCCCTGCTTTTCTAAAGCGTTGTCTCTCCGTTCTCTATCTCTATTGTCCACTTCTACACAACCGGCGAAGCCTGCTCCTTAACCTAAGTCTCAGACTATTGACATTCATTAGATTGGACATTCCGGTCCAGCCCCATTCATATGTACAGTAAGTGAAGGGACAAAAGCCTCCCCACACACTGCAGAGTCCATCCCCCATGCAAAGGACTGCAGAGTTGCTAGTTGAATCAGTGGTTTTACTAAAAGCAAAAAGACTACAGTCAAAAACCCAGTCATCTTTCAACATGATCGCTCACCACAAAATATCTGGTGACATTTCAAAATAAAACCACAGTTTACACTAAAATGTTGTATTTACAAGCTGTAGCACTGCATTTTGCACTTTTGCACCATCTAATATAAAGCTGTGTGTTACTGTGCCAACAGACATCTTTTTTTTAGCTGATCTTAAGTTCTAATACAACCCAAACCTGCAATCATCCTTCAAAATTCGGTCCACTCTGAAAAAAAAAAACGACTAAATGAGCTGCAGGCTAAATATGGCTATGATTCGGCTGTGGCTATTCTCATGATAGTCGGATTTGGCACTGTTATCCAACATGTTAAACTAAAGTTAATCCTTCTTGTTTTCTTGCAAGATCCTGGAAAAGCATGAGACCCCCTCCTGGGCTTCCGGGGGGGGGGGGTGTTTCCACTTTGGGCAGGAGAGGAAAGCTCCTCTCATCGGGGTGGTAATGAGTTTCTGAGCTCACATGTTTGTCAACATAGTAAACCCACATCTTATATGTGAAGCCCAGCACCCTCTTTCACATGAGGGAAGCAACGCAGCCTCAAATAAATCATGTAAAAAAAAAAAAAAAGACAGGATGGAAATATACAAATAAGAAATGAAGAGAAGTACACGATAAGTTAAATTAAAAAAGAGTGTTTACATACTGGAGTAACTGTGATGAGGAGATACAACAGTGTGCTTGATGGGGTATCATGCGCTGTGAACATGGAGGCAGATTGGGGAGGGTTGGTGTGGGATCGTGTTTTGAGATTACCTCACGCATGTGTAGGAACAGAATCCCTCCTCCATCTGCGACCCGGTGTGAACCAAGTCAAAATTGAATTACTGTAGTACCTGTCTGTGGCACGCCCTTTGTTGTTCTTTTTTCTGCTCTCAGTCACGTTTGTTTGTGATATTTACCTTGTTTTACAGATGTGACATTGTTACAGAAATGCTAACTGTGCTCTAAAATAATCAGGTTCCTTTTTTGATCTCTCTTGTTGTTTTTGGGACTGTTAAGGAGATGGAGCTGTGAATGGACTATTAATCAAATCGCATGCATGTTAGCAGAAGAAATAAGGCGTGCAGGGACTTAATGCATAATAAGATCACTGTAAATATAAAAGCCGGCTCAGTGGCGTGTGTTCTTGGCACCGTTTAACTGTCCAAGTACTGAAAATAAATCAGCATTGCACATGCACCTATTTATACCTCCCTGAACACTCACAAGCCTGTTCTGCAAGCCTGTTGTGCGTGTGAGGAAACCTAATGTGCTATTTTAATTTTTCTTCTTACTTTAGGTAATGTGCTGTCATTGCTTTGATGCTATTTCAGTAAAGACTTCGGCAAAAGTATGTTATTTAAAAACACTAAACGAAACTAAAACACCTTTGTTAACACCTTTTACTGGCAGGTGTGAGCCAGGAAGATGGCTCCTCTTGATTAGATGTGATCATTTACCCATGTGTTCACACGTATATGGTGTCAGAGTCAGAGCAGAGGCTGTAATGAGATCCCACACGACATCTGTAGTCCTTCAGTATGACTTGACCCGTATCCACTGGGAATCCTTCTCCTGTGTGTACACAACTTTCAACCCTATAAAATGTCATGGGAAGATCCTGTTTGCAGGTGTTTGCCTGCATACCTGATGCTCAACGTACTGCTTTCAATTCCACCCACTGTGGTTTCATCACCTTGGCAAATTATTTCCACCAGGTATCCGAGTATAATCACAGTTAAGATTCTGACTGATTCTGCATGAAAACGCAAGCTTTCGCAGGAAGGGGGCTTGCAGTAGACAGCCAGGCTTGCCCTCTTGCCACGGACTCAAACAGCGAGTTAAAAGAAAGTAACTGGCTGATATGTTGGACAAGGAGGAACACAATAAAGAAAGCCCAGAGACGGCAAGCATAAAACAAGACCCCTGACCTCTTTGTTATGACGAGATGCTCTCTCAGAGATGAGCTGGCCCTACATCTGGAAAGGTCAGTGAACACACAAGGTCAGGCCGACACAATCCTGCAGTACCCAACATCAAAGACAAGTCCAGCTCCTGTCATGCTCTCTCTGAGCTGGGCTGAAAACAACAGCGCTAATCCCACCGACCACTTGCTGACACTCTTACAAAGAGGACAGAGGTCAGCTGGATGTACGAACCCTAATAAGCTGTTTTGATTGTTGCAACATTGTGAATTTGAAGTGCTGACTTAGATCAGCATGCACTCCCCTGCCCTTTTTTCCCCCCACACTTTTAATGTAAAATTAAAAGTGTTTATTGAGCATTTCTATTTAAAAGAAAATGCTTTTTTTTTTTAATTTCTGAAGGTAAAGTGAACATTTCTAGTTAAAAAGCGCGAGACTCATACTGAATAAATGATTCATGAGCCAAAAATAACGGCCTTTGTAATGATTGGATTTGCAGGGACCACATCAAAGCAAAATTTGATCAAATGCTGAAAATGTTTGTCAGGCCTGTAAGCTTCTTAGTTGTGAACTTTAAGGTCACTGTGGCCTCCTGATGCGAGAAAACATTATCAAATATGACCAAAGTAGAAAGGACTGATTTTTGGAAGTGCTGCCTACCTTCATTCATGCCCTTTCACTCACCCCATCTCTGAAAGAATTTTAATGGAAAGATACCGAGGCAGGCTTTTTAGAAATGAGATTATTGGGCAACTTCATGCAGCTGCCCTCTGCCTAAGCTTCTCATGACAGCTCAGAAATGAGGAGGCTCTTATCATCTGTCATTACTTCTAAATCCCATGTGCCCCTTGCTATACACACCGACTGGTTTAAAAACTGCACGTCTCTCCACAGAAACCTGAACCTCTGCAGCGACCGTCATCTAGGCGTCTGTTTGCGAAACTCTAGGAGTGGGAGTGTGTGTTTTAGTTCATCATAGCAAGTATTTGCTTACATTCAAACGAATGGGGCTGATAGGTTTAACCCTGTAATTAAACGAGACCGGCTGGTTTGATTGTTGAAGCTGCGACTTATTAAACCAACAGCTGGGCAGAATCAGGAAAGCAGATAAGGAGCTATCTATGCTAAACTGGGCAGCCACAGTGGGATGTTTGTGAGGATTAAGTGGAGACTTTTCCAACGTGACTGATAACAAAGCGTGAGCAGAAGAAGAAGGAAGTTACCAGATGAGACACTGGCAACACTGTTTTGCTCAGCGGTTCATTTTAAAAAATGTCTACACTATCGAGGTGTCTGAATATATGAGAAAAATAGGACACACAGATCTGCCAGTGTACATTAAATATCAGTTTATTCAAATAAGATAAAGATGGATAACTAGAAGCGATCAGCAACGTGAAAGTAAAATGGAAAATAAACAAGATTTGTTTCTCGTGTACACACAGTTATATGAGAGAGAAGTGAAATTGTTCAAAGCAGCCGCAAGCTATGAGAAAATTCCATTATAGCAATATGTATTTTAAAATAATTAAGTGTAACGGTGGTATTTTTATACATGCAATACATACAGTGATTTTTGTTTTACACTTTCAGATTCAACATTGTTGTTTTTTTCTGTCGTTTTTTGTCATAGTAATTACACAATCAGTGCACAAATGCAATCCGACTTGTATTAGGGGTTTTCTTACTGCATTAGATCTTAACAGTTCTGGGAGGCTAAATCTCTCTGTGGTTTCCTCAGGAATTCTCATTGTGCCTGGAGGAAACTCTTCTACACCAGGGTCATGACCTTTAAGGAGGCTGGCTGGAACCGACGAATCTTCTTCTTCAGGGCTCTGGAAGCTTTGATGCGGCAGGCTGCGGGCTCGGGGCGGGGTGGGAGCTGCTTGAGGGGCCTTCCAGCTGCAGTGGGTCCTAGCGCAGCCTCAGCCCACACCATGCTTCCCTCCTCTCCATGGCTGTCTGCCTGCTCTCCCTCGTACACAGACAGGCTGCTGTCAGAGTCTGAGAAGGATTGGAAGCTTTGGCTGGACTCGCTATCTCCAAAGCGGTTGGTAGTGTTATCGCTCATCTCTCCCTCGCTGCTTTCAGCGATGGTGGAGTGAAACAGTGAGGCGCATTCAGCTGAATACTCAGACTCACACCTGGGAGGGTAGTGACTGGTAACGTGAAAGGGTGCTGGAGGGTATTTGGCATTAAGACTGTGGAGAAAAGAACTAGAGGACACGGAGGACAGGAAGGGGTGTGCAGGTCGTATCCACTGGTCTGGCTTGGCGCTCATACTCCGGACCATCTGCATGCTCCCTGGTGCCAAAACTTGGGTCTCTTTTGACCTCAGACGCTGACCACACGAGGCCTGGAACATGTCTGCATCAGAAGGCCATTTGGCAGTCATCTGCCTTTTCTTCCTCTGCTCTACAGGCTGCTCATACTCCAGAGACTGCAGTCTGGGGCTTCTGCTGGACTTCGTAACAGTATGGCTGGGATGCGACTTTGGGTGGGTCTTGTGGATAGACACGAGTCCAGGACTATAGAGGCTTGAGTCTGAGCCTGAACCTTGTCTGAATCCCTCTGTGTGACAGGTGGGATTTTTGTGGGTCACTTTCCCCTTTCCCAATCTTCTGTGGTCTCCCTTTCTTCCAGTGCTCATCTCTCTGGTCCTCTCACAGAAGGAGTCGTAGTTTTGGTGCCTCGCAGCTCGAGGCTTCTCGTTGGTTTTCCTTTTCAGTTTCACAGCCTTGCTTTTACGATCTGCCTGTCTAACCTTGTCCTTTTGAGATCCCGCAGGGACAAATTTGGCATGGACAAACTCAGGTGAAGCTGCGTGACTGCTGTGAACCTCAAAGCCTTGACTTTCCTCTGCACTAGAGCTATGGGCCATTACCGGTCTTTGCCTGTGATCCTTCCTATCTTGCGGCCTTGGCTCTGGATTTTCTCCACATCGTTTGTCAGAAAGGCTCTTTGCTACACTGCCATACCTTTCTTGTGGTTTTTCATTTCTCTTCAGTGATGAATAGGTGACCTCATCAGAGCTGTACTCCTTCATGGCAGCAGGATAGGAGTACTGCTGTGGCACCTGTGGGCCTCTCACTGACTGTTTATGGTCTGCAATATTGGCTAGCTCTTGGCTGGAGTATGCCATGCAGTGTCTCTTCTCGGTGCAATCTAACGGGATGATGTTCGTCATCATAGTTGGAGGAGGTTGCAGCATAAGCACCTCTTTCTGAGCCATTTCAGAAAAAACATTTTTAGTTTCAATGGGTTTCCTGCAATAGTCACTGTGGTTCTCCAGAGTTCGACATCCGGCATCACTCTGGATTTTGGTCAGGCTGCGCTGGAGAAGGTTGTCAATGTAATGTGTCAGTGTCTTTGCCTCACAAGCCTTCTCCAGGATGTCGTAACTGTTTCCTGGGGGTCCTTGGCCCTCTAGTAGTCCATGCATGCTTGCTTCACCCCCATGGGAAAAGATCGGACTCTGGAGAGCCACCGCGTGCAGGGGGCTGGGATAATGGTACTTTTCAGTCCCAATGCGGGACTCCAGATTGCGCTGAAACTTTGGGTCCCCTGCGGAGGTCTTAACGTTTGGACACATTGGGGGTTTCTTTGCATCCACAGACTTGTAGTAGCCTGGAACCTGAGCCAGCATTCTGTCAAGGTCACCTGATGGAAACAAAAACAGACATTAACTTTCCACGGCTCTGGCTCTTTTTACAGGAAGAAAGACTTATGAAAGTCTTAATAAAAAATTAAGAGATGTCATTACCAGTTGATACGGGTCTTGGCCGCGCCTGTTCGGAGCCTGCTGCGCTTGCTCGGATCCTGCTGCTGCCCAGATGAAGGCCTGAACCCCGAGGAGGGTTATGCTGGGTAGTGCTCTCATCAGCAGAACGTCTGCGACATACATCAACTTGCGGTGGATGGCTAACGTGACAATTAGGAGGGCTCATGGGAGCGAGGAGAAGGCTTGTTTGCGAAGATGACAGGCTCTCGCTGTACACTGAATTGCACGAGTTTGACAGGGAGCAAGAGCCGCCGTCACTGAGCTCATAGAAACCTTGAAAAAGAAGGCACAATTCAATGAGCATCTTCTCAGTATTTAAGAGTATGTGCAGTAGGTTGGGTGTATGCTTTAATATAGTATGCCACCACACCTGAACTTGGCCTGCTGTCACTCTCCAGCTGCTCTGTGGAGGCCTTGCTCACATCCAGCTTCAGCTCACTGATCTGCTGGTCCAGCTGCTGCAAGTGACTCTTCAGGCCCACATCCTGCTTTCGAAGACGAGACTGAAAAGCAGGCAAGACATACAAAAGTGTGAGTGGTACACCCTACAACAAAGACTGTTTCTAAAAAGACTTCCTTAGAAAGGTAGAAGATTTAGAAGTTACACAGTAAAGCTTCCCATGCAAATGATATCACATAGGTGTCTTTGTGCACGTCTATGAACAGGAAAATTGGTCATAAAAGACAAAGTATGTGTGAGTAATGCTGTAATTCGATTAGGAATAGGTCTGTTGTTTAGATAAAAGAAGCTCTAATGTAGAACCATCAGAAAAACAAAAGCAACTCAGCTGTGGCTGATGATTAACCCCAGCAGGACATGGGGGAGCATGGAAGAAGCAGTGGTGGGTAACTCATTTCTCCCCCACAGCGAGGGGCTGGCCATTGTGTAAACTACTACAGGAGGAAAGCTTGGGGGTTGGGGCGAAGCACTGCTTACTTTGCAGCTTGAGTGGGGTATTTACTGTTACAGTGGTTCTTAAAGTGAAATCTCTGGAGTCAGTGCCTCCAAACGCACTATTTTATGAATGCGACATTCTCTTGGAAGACCATGTTAGATCATCTGGTATCGATTTAAACTAAGACCATTCTTGGAAAACTCCTAGTTGTTATCAGCATGATTGCAAAACGCAATTTAAACCTTATGCTGTCTGATGCATTTGACCAGTGCTGCATGTCAAGTAGAGCACCCTAATCCCTTGCACTTCCTTTAAAATGCTTGTAACAGCAGCCTGCATGGAAAAAGCTTGTCATGGAAAACTAAACAGAGCCTGCCGTCTCTACAACTTCTCTCGGAGGAACGAGACTCCCTTGATTCTTATCCACAGCAAAAGTTCATTTTTTTTATTTTTTTAATTCCCAGCATTAGTGGTTAATGATTGAGGTTTGACCCCCTGCGGTCCGCATGCACAAAGTGCGCGCGCACACACAGCTAAAAAGTCCTCCGGGTCCTGCAGTGAACCTTGATTTATGACACCCATCCTACTTCCTACCCCCAGCTGAGGACATAAAAGCGTGTCTGGTAATAATTGAAGGCGGATTGCACATGAGCATCAGCTGACGGAAACCCTTTCTATAACAATAAACAGTTTATTAAAAATAAATAAATACCAATAAATGTGAGCACACCGAAGCTCTGTAATATTAAATGAAAACTGCAATAAAATCTTATGACAGCATCAAGCTGTGCATAAGCATAATATCACAAGAGATTCTGTTATTATTCATCTTTATGGCTTTTGAATGAAATTATTTCTTACCAGTTGTTGCTTCAGGGCTGTCAGGGTCGCGTCCAGTCGCTGTTCCTCGTTCCCCACGAGCCTCGCACCTTCTGAGTCTGCGTTGACCGAAGTGACCGGTTCCTCTCGGTCGACTCTCAGCGCCCAGGTCACCATATCACTCTGTCTGTCCCGGAGAAGCTGCAGCTCGTGCAGCCCTGCCAGAGCAGCCTGCAGCCTCTCTCCGACCCTGCTGCGGTCCACTACGGCTGCTGCGCTCAACATCCCCGTACAAGAGCCCTTCCTGCTCAGCATGCTGCCCGGGAGCATCCAGGAAAACAGTGCCGTTAAGGATAACCGCGTCCCTTCTTCCCCGGCTGTTGTTGTACTGTTTGGATTTTAAACTACCTGTAAGAATAAATTTCGAGTACAGAATAGAGACTAAGCTCCTCCCAAAGACCAAACGGTCCTCCTCCTTATTGGCTGGCAAATCGGTCCCAATGAACATCTGGTTCTAATCCTCCCCATTCAAGTCCTCGCTGACTGAAGCCGCCCAGGCATGCGCAAAGTTCATCTGCGTAATACCCCAAGATACAGACACTTTATTATGCGATTTTCATCAGTCTTTTGTTGCTATTAATCTCTCGAGTAGCGGAGCAAACCAAAGATCCGGAATCATCTTCGTGGACATCTGCCAGCGTTTTCAGGGAAGGTAGACGTGTGAATAAAAACGACAGGTCGTTCTGTAGTCGCGAGACAACGCGTTTAATCCCCTCAGAGGCGTGAAATTCAGCAGATTTGAGGCAGAAAGTTCATCTTTAAATTGGCGTGATCTCGGTTGCACTTTAAAAAAGTCTTCTTCAGTACAATAAAAGCCATAAGCGTATAACTCACACAAATCAAAGTTGTTCATTTTTGTTTTTATGGTTAATACTTTGGAAATGGATACCTGCAAAATAAGACAAATACAGTAAAAGAGACTGGCCTGGCGATATAGACCAATGACAGATAAACAGCTCCCTCGCGTGGTTGAACAGAGCAATACAGTTTATTAACGTGACCCTGTGGCTTTTAAAATAAGCATCTCTATGATGAATTAAAAACAGCTAATTTAAGCTGAGAAAATGACTAATAAACTAATTTTAGGTTTTTAGAAATTAAACAGCATTTTATTATGGTATTATAACGACACAGCCATTAAGAATGACAAGCAATGCCTCACATACCTCACGTCAGAAAACATTAAGAGCCAGCTTAGTAGCACAAAGTGGAAAAGTGGTGATGACTGTGGATAAACTATGAGAAAATGTATACGGCAGGTTTCTAACCAGGTTTTAAATTAGGCAATTACAATCTCACATGAACAACACCTGCCAAGTTACACTCTGTCATTTTTTCATTTAACAAAAACTAAGACAAAATGCAGAAACAGTGTGTGGAAAAACTGCATACGCTCCATGATTCGCAACCTTGTAGAACCACCATTAACAAATTCTTGAAGTACTTGTTTTCTGTGTGACTTTATCAGTGTCTCACATTGCTGTGGAGGAATTTTAACCCATTCTTCTTTACAAAATTGCTTCAGGTCAATGAGGTTTGAGGACATTTGTATATACACAGCTCTCTTAAGGTCTCACCCCGGAATTCCCCTCAGGTTGAGGCCCGGACTTGTAGATTTGCTGCTGTGCTTCGGATCAGCGTCATGGTGCACGGCCCAGTGTTCACCACGTTTTAACTGTTGGACAAATGGCCTCACATTTGACTCTAGTACACTTTGTTATGCAGAAGAGTTCATGGTCAACTCAATGACTGCAGGATGCCCAGCTGTGCAACTGTCTTGAATGTTTTCCACTTGTGAATAGTCTTCTTCACTGCAGAATGATGAAACTGACATTTTTTGATAATGGCCTTATAATTGCTTCCCAGTCAGATTGGTAGCAACTATTACTGCACTATTACTATTACTGAGGTCTTTTCCTCCATGGCACTTACTTACCCTTTTAAGTGCTATTGAAGCTGTAAGGATGTATTTACAGTGTTGTGAACAAGTTTTCACCCCCTTCCTGAATTCTCTATATTTTTTGCGTGTGTGTTTGTCACACTTAAGTATTTCAGATCATTAAAGAACATAAATTAACTGTGGCGTATCACATCTTTGGAAAGCTGATTTCTATGTCTCTAGCCACACGCGGGCCTGATTACTGCCACACCTGTTCTCAATCAAGAAACTTAAGTAGGACCGGCCTCAAAAGCCAGACATCATGCCGCAATCCGAGGAAATTCAAGAACAAATGAGAAACAACGTAATTGAGATCTCTCAGACTGGAAAAAGTTATAAATCCATTTCTGCAGTGAACCTTTTGAGAGCCATTATCCACAAACAGTGAAAACATGGAACACTGGTGAACTTTCCCAGGAGTGGCCAGCCGACCAAAATTACCCCAAGAGTGCAGTGATGACTCATCCAAGAGGTCACAAAAGACCCCAGAACAAAATCCAAAGAACTGCAGGCCTCACATGCCTCAGTTAAGATCAGTGTTAATGACTCCACCATAAGAAAGAGACTTGGGCATAAATGGCCAGCATGGCAGAGTTCCAATACGAAAACCACTGCTGAGCAAAAGGAACATGAAGGCTCTACTCAGTTTTGCTCGAAAACATCTTGATGATCCCCTGGACTTTTAGGAAAATATTCTGTGGACTGTGAAGAAAAAAGTTGAACTTTTTGGAAAGTGTAGAAGCAAAAGTAACAGCATTCTAGAAAAGGAACATTATACCAACAGTAAAATATGGTGGCGGTATGATAGTCTGGGGATGTTGTGCTGCCTCATGACCTGGAAGACTTGGTGTGGTAAATGGAACCATGAATAAAGCATCCTGAAGGAGAATGTCCAGCCATGTGTGCATGACCTCGAGCTGAAGCACACTTGGGTTCTGCACCAGCATGTCCACCAATGAATAGCTTACGAAAAACAAAACTTTGACTAGCAGCCTAGTAAGTACAATTTATTTACAAGCGAGTCAGATTATGCAAGTGCATCGTGGCTGGAAAACCCCCCCCCCAATGTGGCTGAATTACAGCAATTCTGCAAAGAAGAGTGCGCCAAAGTTCCCCCACAGCGCTGTAAAAGACTCATTGCCAGTTATCACAAACGCTTGTTGCTGCTGAGGGTGGACCGCTCATCCATCCATCCATCCATCCATCCATCCATCCATCCATCCATCCATCCATCCATCCATCCATCCATCCATCCACCTCACCCAGGAGGCATCTTTGTCAGATACTCCAACCACCTCAACTGGCTTCAATGTGCAGTTATTGTGCAGATGAACATCTGTGGTATCTGTTAATGTCAAAACTAGCCTTTCTGTGACAACATAAGCAAACTGCTTTTACATTTAACAAACATTTCTGTTTAATTACATTTTAAATAATAATAACAGATAACAACACATTTGTAATAACAATTAAAAATGTGTTTAGAAACAAGTTTTGTTGTGAAAGTCCAAAGCCATAAACCACATTAGCAGCCTGTTTAATGGTTAAAGTCTAGGTTGGCTTTATAGTTCAAAATAAAGTAAATTAGCTTGTACATCTAAAGAATTAATTTAAATTTCACAGTTGAATCATAAGAAACATTTGGCCTTGCCTATGTTACATATAAACACTGCCATATGTTTTATCTGGTCATTGTACTTATTACAAACTTTATATATTGGAAATTAGCATTTAACAAGCATATAATGATTATATTTACATTAGGTGGTCTTTTTTTTAAAAGACATATCTATTTAGGCCTAAACTGATAGTGGCAGAACCACACATTCAGACACAGATGGTGTTTTTAATACTATAAGATCTAGTCTAATTTGGTTGTACGAGGTCTACATTGACCTTCTGTGTTGTAAGTTATAACGGCTGCACAGCCATTAAGGATCAAATCAGCTTGTAAATAATTTTCTTGTTTTTCTCCCTCTGCTTGCTTCGTCTCTGAGGCTCGGATCAGCACTCCCCACAGTATTTTTGGTTTTCCATAATTGTCAGTGACTTGTATATTAATCAGGCTGAATTTTAACCATACTTTAGATCAACCTGTTTTACTATTGTTTCATTAGTGCTTTGGTTTGGGGAAGTTGTTTCTTTACTGATCTTTTCCTGTCTTCTCTTATGAGACTTGAGATATGATTGCACTATGGTGTTGCTGATGACTTCAGTTAATTCTACAAGACATGCTGTGTAAGTAAATACAAAAACTTAGTTTAGAGTGGCCACACTGTGTGCACTGTATAGTGAAGTCTGCAAGTTTTTGAACAGTGAAATTTGTCTTGTGCCCAAATCATTCTGCAGATTATCAGAAGGTTATTGGCCATGTTTGCATAGTCCTTTTCAAAAATATGCTTTCATGACATTATTGTGGTCAGGGCTATCCAGACTGACAAGTGGGGCATTCAATGTCTATAGAACAGAGCTCAGTGTCCAAACTGAGCTCTGTTCTATAGCAAATGCAGAAAAAAAAAGTTCTAAAAAATATGATTGTTTGCTTGCAGGACAGTAGGAGAGATGAGTCCTCCATCACAGATGGTGCAGTCAGTGAAGATGGTCACCTGCAGGTTCAAGCTCATTGCATCTCCAACCCACATCCACTGCCACTGTACTTAAGGGAAGTTAAATACCTTCTGCAGTTACATTTGGATCACCTAAATCCATGACAGTCATTCAGACAGTAATGCTGGACTGGAAACAAGCCATCCTTAAAATATTACAACATACCAGCTTCTGTGTTTGAATGCAAAACAAATGTGTTGTTTGATCTAAAGACTGCACTTGTGACTGAACAATAAATGCATTTTATTTTGATTATATCAGTAATCTAACTTGCAAAATAAAGTTGTGGAAAGCCTAAACTTAGTTTCAGAATAATTAAATCTGAGACTTTGTTTCATTGTAAGGTTATAACAACAACGACAGTATACTTGTTTGTTGTTCAGCAGAACAGTGTCCAGTATGTTGGCTGATACACTTTTTTTGCTATTGAAAATTAAAGTGGACAGCACAGCGGCACGGTGGTTAGCACTGTTGCCTCACAGCAAGAAGGTCCTGAGTTCAATTCCACCATCAGGCCGGGGTCTTTCTGTGTGGAGTTGCATGTTCTCCCCATGTTTGCGTGGGTTCTCCCCGGGTACTCTGGCTTCCTCCCACAGTCCAAAGACATGCAATTTGTGGGGATAGGTTAATTGAAAACTATAAATAGGTGTGAATGTGAATGGTTGTCTGTCTATGTGTGTTAGCCCTGTGACAGACTGGCGACCTGTTCAGGATGTACCCCGCCTCTCGCCCCAAGACAGCTGGGATAGGCTCCAGCGACCCTGAAAAGGATAAGCAGCTGCGAATGGATGGATGGAAAATAAAATTTGGGCTGATTTTAACACCATTACGTGTTGTTAATTATTCTTTTTTTAATCATAATTGAATCATAATCAGGTTACCACCATTTTTTTTTAAAATTTAGTAGAACTTGAAATTTTGTCAGTGGGTAAACAATTAGTGTTGCACAGTCAGAAACACTGAGTTATTCTTAGTACTGTATACTTGAAATTAATAAGTTTTTCTAACAGTCATCTTAAGTAAACTTTACTCAATTTTTTTGAGGCAACGAGTTTGGATAGCTTTTTTGAGTTCTGTGAACTAGTTTTCATCCATCCATCCCAGATTTTAGATTTTACAGCGATAAAAGGAGGGAGGCTAATTAGTTCTTGGCCTTATACAGTGTACAAAGGTTCCAGCCCTGTCCTATCATGGAAATCTAAACGAAACAAATGTTAGTAGACTCCCAACAGTATGACTCACATAAGAACATCTGAAAAAAAAGAAGGAATTAATTAATTAAATATATACACAATTAATAAAAATGACACATTAATGAACTCTGGTTCCACCCATACTTACACATGCCCACATGCATGAAGCTTGACTAACAACATTTCAAAAAGACAAACAAACCATGAAGACACTAGAGGGTGGTGTTACACAACTCCTCAATTTATGTGAGACTCCTTCTTACACTTCGCTTTATTGTTGCTGGATACACTCCAGCAATTTATGGATGTGGCGTTATCGCTTGCACCTGGAATTCCGATCCTGGATGGAAAAATAAAGCCATGTCACTCCTCCACTATGCAGAGGATCGTGAAACATGAAGATTTTTTTTAAAGATACAAAGCTAAAATCATTTGTTTACCCACCTCTGATTGCACAAACACATCCGCATCACTTTGATAGCCCACTTTGGCAGGACCCCCATCGAGATGCTCACATTATAGCAAATATACAGTGCATTGTGAAGCCCACTCCTTACAGGGATAGCGTCATGTCCTTGCGATGGTACTGGAATAAAACACTGCATTGTGATGCCTGGATGTAGCTGTGCCCTCATCGCCTTCAAAGCACTTCCTTCAATGTGACATCACTTGGGGTACTTCTCCAAAAGGTTCCCCTCTCTTTAGCAGTCAAGTATGTACCTAGTTTCTTATCCTCTTCCACTTGGAGTTCCAAAAGCACATTTAACCGCTTTGCCAGGCCAAGTCCAAAAATATCTGTCTTTGCGACGTCTCTTTTCTTTGTGTGCTGCATTTATCAGCATATTTTCCATCCTCCCTCTTTTTCCACACACTTAAGGTATGATAAAACAGACAAAAGCACATGGGTGGGGATCCCTTTTATGGTATCCGTGACACTTCTCGAAAACAGCCAAGACAGGGCGAGTGCTTTGTACATGCTCAGGTAGATTACAGAAACAAAGCAGCAGACGATGATGCCACAAACAGGATGCGCGTGATGGAAGGGGTAAACATGAGGTGCTGTCATATGTGGGAGGGTGAGAGGAGGAGGATAGGAGTGAATCCATTGTGAGCTCTGTGTTCATGGAAAAAAAAAGAAAAGCTTTTTACATGTAGGCATTTTGACCTTTTAACTTCAAAAGATGAAAATCTGATATCACAGACAAGACACTGGCTTAAAAAAAGAAGCAGAATTCCTCTGAAGGGAGTTGCTGATTTTAAGTTATTTCCTGGCCTTGTTGTATTGTCACATCTTTCTGTGTACTGTTGATCTTGTCAGGGGATTCCCATGCAGGCTCACTAATTGAAAATCCAGGTAACAAAGGCCAAGATGGTGACTTTCAGAGATCAAAGTGGCCTCTTGTATCTGACAACAGAGCCTCCCTTGCTTTGCCACCTCTGGCCACCGCAACACAAGTATCAGTCGCTGCACCAAATGAATGAGTCTTGTAGAACCTTGAGCGCCGAAAACTGCTTTTTTGATGTTAACTGTTCACCAGTCTCCTTACTCCACTAGGGTTACTTAGAGAGATTATGGCATTAGATTTTATGTCCAAAGTGAGTTTTATTGGGAAAGGTAATGCATCTGTCTTTCATCTGCAGCTTCTTACACAGATACGTGCTTTTAAAAGAAAGGCTGGCAGTAGAATCGCTCTCTGCTGCGGTTTTGTATGTTATGAAACTGTTGGCTTACTTTTAATGCCTCAAGTGATTTTTAATCTAAAGAGATCCAACTCGATCTCACCCATGAGACATGTCAGGGATTCCAGCGGGCTGCCTAGGAATTCATTGCTCTTAAAGTTCCAAAACAGAAAGCAGAACTGACATTTGTTGATCCAATTTATGTTACTGACCACACTCAGAACAGTTCCCAGGATTTTTTTTTTTGTTGTTTTACAAGGTATTTGCAATATGTTCTGCCTGTGTCTACAATTACTGACTTAAGAGCAAAGATCAGACAGTCACTACGCAATCCACCATGTCAGTTTCCAATTCATTGCCAGCGAAGCAGATCCAAGATTTTGTCTCTTGATGAAATCCCAGATTATAGGTTTGTATGTGTCTGTGTGGGTTTTTAGCCATGAGTTGTCATGATAAAGTATCTTGAATGGCCTGTCTAATATTGTTAGAATTCTCCTTTGGGTTTGTTTCATTACTCAATCTGGACATTTATTTAAATAATCAAGAGGGATATTTATTTAAGCAGGCATAACACGGGTTCCCTCAGGTAGAGCATTTATGGTAAATCCTGAAAAGCTTATATGAGGTTTGTAAAGATGTCATCGTTTAAGAAGACCCGGAGGATAATTTAATTTTGAAAGGTACAAAATACATGTTTGGGGCACATGGGCGTATCTCCAGTGTTGGACCGGACTGATGGTATCTCTCTCTATCATCTTGTCCGCTGTGTGCTGAACTAACTCTTTAGACTTTCATTTGATTTGCCCTCCAAGTGCAGAAACCCGGCACAAGAGAGAGACCTTTATGCTGCAGGCTTGCAAAATTATCTCCTCATCAAATTTTATTTGGGTTGAGCAAATTTTTGTTTATTCAGCAAGTGAAGGAGACTGGCTTCCACGCTGTACTCCTGCAAATCATAAAGACATCAGTCTAAATTAACTGATTTAGCATTGCCTTACCTATTGAATGCAGTGTGCTGCTTTCAGCCAAGTTCCACTGGATGGTCTATACCTCTTGTGTGACAAGCTGGGAAAGCTGTTTGGAAAGTCCCCCCCCCCCACTCCCTTATGTATCCTCAGTGGGATTGGTCAAGGGGCACAGTGTGCTTGTGCACAATCGGCACAAATGTGAAGTGAAAAGAAAAAAAAAATCATATTTATATGTTTACACCTGCTTCACTCTCACCCTCATATATTTTATAGAGATTTGAGATAACTTATGTGTACTTATGTGTACAGTATACATGTCTGTGTGGGCTTCAGAAGGAGAAAAAACGAATTAAGACGTTAGTCTGAAAGACATCATTTACCAGGGGAATGGTTACATTTCACGCATGAATGTAAAAGTGTCAAAGTCCATACAAGGGGCACTTATCATGGAGTCTCAAATGGCCTGTATCTTTTCATAGGCATGGAGACATCTGAGCAGTGGAAGGCTTGGACATCATACTTAACCCTGTCTGCAGTGCCCTGGAGACCCATGCTACTCCACAGACTGCAGCATAGAGAATAAACAGAATTCCACATGCACTAATAAAAAGGAGAATTTTATTATTGCTAATTAGATTTAAATTAGATTAAATAGTTTTAGACAGACCACACAATGTCACAGTCCACACATTTCCTTGCTGTGATCTCTTTGCTTTGTTTCTAGTCAAACAACAGCAGAAACAAGACACTTTAATTTTTTTTTTTTCCAATTGCTGATGCTCAAAAGATTGTAATTCCCATAAACTGTATGTAAAAAGACAGATTCGGCCCCTGGGTCTGTGCTATGGGTGTAGAAGTGACCTAAACTTCCAGCTTTTCTAAAGGAGGAGCAGGGGGTGACTCCTCTGGCTGTGAAAAAAAGAAAGACAGTATAGGAGTCCATGGGGGAAAACAATACATCAGTAAAGAGTTTATGGTCTCAACTGCTACCTTCAAGTCTTATTTCATAGAGCATGATGTTTTTCATTTTGTAAATTATGATCCCATTTACAGTAAAACAGAAGATAAAGCAGGGTATTATTTAGGGCATGACAACCTTGTGATTAACAAGTTGCTGCTCAGTGTGCAATGTTCCTTGTTTTCGCAGTGAGATTCATCACTCGCGTCTACATATGAATTAACAAAGAAAGCAAGAAAAAAGAATATTATAACAAAATCCTTAAAATAAAACTTTCCAACAGGAGTCTGCAGACCAATAGGTGATGACACAGTGTCATGTCCATTTTTTTTTAAATATATATACAGTGTAGTAGAGGTGCTCCTTCTGGACAGAGTTGAGGAATAGCCTTAGCATTTGCAACGAGGTGGAAGACTGAAGGTCAGTGACATTTCTTCTTTTAGTCAACAAAGGTCAATGGACAGTATTGGTTGAAACAACAGCTCGGTTCTCCCGTCCAACTCCTGCCCAGATTGAAATGATCCAACAACAATGGAAAGGTTTGCCATTAAAATTTGAACAGATATTAATGTAGTGAGCGCCCTGTATATGACTGACTGTAAACAACATCACCTCTTGTTTGTAGCTACAAATGCTACTGCAGGAGAACAAGAGCCAGAGCAATTTATAAGAAGGTTGATATTATCCATTTGATTTTAGCCATTTGCTGGATCTATGATGGAAGAAACACCATTCAGCCATGTTACGAGTGTTGATGTTGTCCATTAGAGGGCGCTCTGCAAATTTGTCGTCAGCAAGACATGTTTAGGACACAAACACCAAATTTTATAGCAGTTTTATGGACAAAGTTAGAAAAGATTCGAACCCCGAAATTCTCAATAAAAATATCAACCATAGCAATAAATTTGAAATATGTTCTATTGAGGTCTAGAAAAGTCTATCAAAACACCGCTGATAGCAACAAGAAATTCTTAGCTATGGGAGACATGTTGGGAACACAATAAGCCAACAGTCAAAAAATCTTCCACTGTAAATTGTCTGCAAGTTGTTCCAAGTTGTCCTGCTGTTTGAGTTGTCCACATTGGTTAGGGCAGTTTATCACTGTTTCCCCTTGGCTTTTCAATGTAATCGTTCTGTGATTCCATGAAGTATACAGTGATCCATTCAGTGCATGAAGCTGTAATGATTGGGGGCTGCACAGATGGAAGACGGGGATTGTGAAGGAGAATAACATAGACCAACTAATTTAAACTACATTAGAAATCAATGTGAGCTGCTTACATTTTCAGATTGTGAATTTGGTTCAGAATTAATAATTGTAAACTATGCGTGGCAGCTATTCCATTTAAATCTGTATGAAATTGACTTTAACATAGTGCTTGCAAACACACATTTGTGGTTCTGAGTCAAATGTCTCAGTGAAATGATAATTGTGATAAATAAAAGCCAAATTCAATCAGTGTGCCGCTATCACATTTCAAAAACTGATCAAAAGTGTAAGTATACAATAGAGGCCTTTGTCCACTGTCTCACTATTGCATATATGCTCGTGAAGAGAGGAAGTTTGTTTCCCCCCCAGCTTCTGTTATCGCCATCCAGTGAAGGGAAGTTCTGTTGTTAAAGAGAGCTACGTGTCATTTGTTGTGTCCTTTGTCCTGCATTTGCTGTTTATGTATGTTTATCGCCATGGTGGTAGGGACATAGACGCTTCTTTTAGCTACAACAACTAAATCTCCTCTCCTCCTTTCGGGGGGGACGGAGCATGTTGCTTCTTGTACACAGGAACACCAGCAGACATTGCTTTAAGCTATCACAATGAAGTTACCAGAGCAACTCGGGAAAACCAAACCTGCCTTGTCTAAACCTCCCTCATGTCCGATCGGAATCACGTTTTGGCATCAAATCTGCGTGAGATGAGTTTGTGCTGAGATCTGTTGCTGGCTTGATAGGAACATAACCACAGGCTATACAGGCTGAGTGCTGAAATGCTGCCGCATGCAGGTGTGCAGTTTTAAGGGGCCTCTTTATTTGCAGAATCCCCTCCTGTGGGGAGTGTGACAGAATTGCTCGTGCCCCTAGGCTAACGTTACAATACATCTGTCCGCGCAGAATGGTCAAATTCATCAAATGTGCCCCCCGACTGCCCCACTCCCCTCTCCCTTATACACAAATAGAAAAATGTGAGCCCCTGCTTCAGCTCTCTGCTTTTGAGACATGAGAACCTTGCTGTTTGTCAAGACAAATCGATGTGCTGTGTGATTTGTAACCACAACCCCCAATTCATCAAACTGAGGCAAACTGCGGCTCTCTCCCTCTTTGATTGTAGTCAACAAGAAAACAGCAGACTCAGGTGATCCTGTGCCCCTCAAACGAGCAGATTCTTCAGTGTGGATGTGAGAAAATTACACTTGATAGTTGGACAAACTGAGGCGGATATCGACGCAAGGAGGCTCAATCAAAATAATACACCACAGCACATTAATTGAGGAGATCAAATCCAAAACCTCAGCATGACCCCTAAACACTTGATCCTGAACCTTTTCCCTCCTCTGGTGTGCTAATCCTCCTAGGCCCCTCCATGGGAGCTCATGTGGCCTGGAGGAGATGGACCAGAGCCCAATGAGGCTGACAGCACCAACACAGCTGGCCTGCTGAATCAAAGGTTGGGACTGGGACCCGCCTTGGACGCGCTTTCACACAAGTGATGATTGCCAAGGAGAATGAAAACCCTCTCCTGCCCTATGCCCGTGTTGCGCTGGCCCCTCCAGAAACCACACTCCATAGTTAACATTATGTGCTAGCTAGTGATCCGATGGCTATGAGAAGCATACGTGAGTGTGTTTCATTAGACACGGGACCACACAAGACTGTTGTTCGGTATTTCCATAAACATTCGAAATAAAAGGCAAGATCTATCAAGAGCACCAGATTAAAGTTTGATTTTGCACAAACAAAGGCTCAGGGCTGCGTTCCCAGAGCCATCATAGAGCGAAAGTCCACTGAAAAATGTACCTTTTTGTTTTTGAGGTGTTTGCCCAAAACCTCTGCGACTCACATATCTTTAAAATTATGAGCAGACTTTTACTGAGGCCCAGACAGGGAGGACAAGAGCCATTCTAGAGCGTCCTGTTTCCCAGGGTTTTAGTTTTATTGTATTTTCACTCCAGAAGCCCACTCACAAACACTAAATCAACAAATTTATCTGCCATTTAAGGTGCAGCGAATTTAACAAACAGAGCTCAGCACCAGTAAGAAGAACAATTGCTGCTAACCGCTCTCTGAAGTAGAGCAATTATGCTTCTTTCCTATCAGGAAAAGAGTAAGGATTAGGAGTGTTTGTAACAAGATAATGCACAGCAAATGTTTGCAAATTCCTCAGCATTACTCCTCACATATCTAAAGAATGAGAGCTCTAAACTGTACTGGCAGGCCGTTACTCAGACCTTATATGCTGAATGATATCCTCCTTTGACCAGGACTTGACACCTAATATAGAGGAAGCCAAAGGTCAAGCTGTGGAGCACATGGAGTCATTTATAAAATGTCAGAGCTCGGTTGTTGGAGGCTGTGGGAAAGTATTATCTGTTGGATGGCTCCTCCATCCTAGCTTGTCCTTTCTTCTCAGAAGATTCTGCTCACATTATGTTTATGGAAGCTGGGTAGGGAGGGGGGCATTCTGTTAGTTCTTATTTATTAGTAATTAATTTGCTGTATTTATTGGTCAAGTATTTCTCCTGAAAAGACCTACAAATCATTAAATCCTTCTAGGATCACATATCGGGGAGAGTATTTAAAATGGAACAGCCGAGCGACTATTCAAATAAGCGTTCAAGCTCTGGATTAATGTATCACTGTGTTTGGTTGGCAAACAGATTTTGATGGAGTGGCTGATAGCGCAGACGTGTTTCTGGACAAGACTGGGTGCTGAGTTCCCCAGCTTCTAGAGCCAAGAGCGAAAACATGTGAGCAGAAGAGGAAAATTTGGGGGTGAAATAAAAAAACTCCATCCCTGACATTTTCTTGTGGTGAAAAAGTTGTGAACTACAGGGGAGAAGCAGGGGCCAAGGCACCATAATATAGCCCTTCTCTCCAAGGCCAGGTCTGACGCAGGGAGTCCGACGCTTTGCAGGTCGGGACAGAGCGGGTCTGTGTGGTGAGCCAACCACAGAAACTCTGTCACCTCTATGTGCCGCATGGAAACCCCTGCGTGCTGTCGCTGACAGCGTCCCACAACAGCCACATATTGATTCTGTCCATTGGTGAAGCATCAGCTGCATTTTGTTTCCCACATAAAGGTACTTAACAAAAGCGCCTGGTTTAAGAAACTGTAAGAACTTGCTTGATTAGCTGTAAAACATCTCTTCCTTATTTACAACCCCAATTGGAAAAAAAAGTTGTGATGCTGTGCAATACCCAATTTACACTTCTGCTGGGAATCTTTGTAGAGCTTATGATGTAATCTAGCGAAGTTGCTAAGGTCGTTTATGCTTGTGCTGGTGCATTACTTTGCTGTGGTCATTTATTTTCAGGTGCAGATATATTTGTCCCTCTAGTTTTTCCATTTCTTTGTGCATTCCAACAATTTCAGTAATTTCCCTCCAGGAATTTGCTGATATTTTGAGTGCAGTACTATTCCTTATACTGGGATAATGGTTGTCATTCCCTCACTGAAAAATTAAAAAACTGCAGTTTAAAAGTAGCCAGAAACACACAGAAGGAATTGACAGGTATGCACGTCAGGTTACATTGTAGGTTTTCGTTGAAGGGTTCAAAACTGAGAAAAAGGTTCATTTTAAAACATCTAATTCCAGCAACACATCTGAAAAATGTTGGGACAGAAGGAAATATGGCAATATAATATGATATATGATCCATATGTTGTCAAATGATAAAAGGTCTGGACTGCAGGCACCTGGACTCTTCTGCTACAAAGCCATGCTGTTGTAATTAGATGCAGTATTTGATTTTGAATATTCTTGCTGAAATATGCAAGGCAGTACGTACACGTGGCAAACGCCCATAGCAGATGTATACATTAGTGAGCTGATGTTCCAGGCAGGAAAATGCAGGAAAAATAAAAACAGTATAAACAGACAGAAGCTTTTTCACTACAGGAAGTCAAACTGTGATTTTCAAAAGTTTTATCATTACTTTCATCTGTGTCAGGGAGCTACTTGGTCCAGCTGTTTTTCTCGAATACTAGCCAAGCAACCATTACCATTGATGCTTTTTTTTGCTAAGCTATCGGCATTTATGTGTAGAAACAACACTGGTTTGTCTGAATCAGGTGCTTGAATGATTCATAGATCAGTGTAAAATTACCACAAAAAAACCCCTAAAAACATTTTTCTGAAAATGGTCAGATACGAGGACTGGACTGAAGATGAGTGAAAAAACCTCCAAAAACAGGACAGAGGAAAAACCTTCATAAAGCCTGGAGAACTATTTCTCAAGACCACTTTAAAAAAATACAATACGTCTAGCTCCTTAGGAATAGGAAATATGATAGGAAAATAAAAAGAAACGAGTGATGGCTCAAGGCTTTTGCAAAGTACTGAATTAAACATACTTTTTAGTAAAATACTTCAGGAGCTGCCACCTATGGTGACCTGTCATAAGATTCAAATTTCTCTATCGAGACCCAGCCAAACTTATATCACCAAATCCTTTTTAAATTCATGACCATTAATTCCAAATTTACCACCATTAATTAAAATTTAAGGTTAGTGCTAATTAGCAACAGTTAACCTTTTACCAAGCCAATATAAGGGAAACAGAATGCATTAAAAACTGCAGTATGCTTGCGTTCATGTTAGCATTATG
>VURO01045920.1:24292-46559 GCA_015108175.1 Pelvicachromis taeniatus | reverse complement strand
GTTGCTTTGGATTGTTCTGTTGTTGAACATTTTATATCTTTTGTCATTTCGTTGATGTTAATGTTGATAAAGTACTTTTTTTATGCTTTGTCATTTATAATTAAAGGGCTGCTGTAATGTTTTATTTATGTTGTGTTGACACAGAAGTGTATTACTGTGAAAATGTTTTTCAATAAAATAATCAATTGGAATAAGTGAAATGGCTATGGTGTGATTTTAGAAAAGTTACTATAGAAACCTAAAGTAATTGCCATGGATAATTGTGAGTAGGATATATGTAAAAAAGTTAGTTAGTGTAACTCAACTAATGAAATTTCTCAACTTAATATTACCAGAAATTTTAAATTAATATTAGGTTGCATGAACTTAATAATGCTTTTAGAGGTCAAAGTAAATCATGTTGGTTTGTTAAACAAGTTGAGTTAGCCAAACCTAAAATTACTTGCTGGATCTACTTAATAATATACAAAATTTGTAACTTAAAAAGCTGAGTGGAAATTGTTGCCTCAATTTTTTGAGTTGAGCCAACAAAATATTTTTTAGAGTGTAGGTACTATGTGCCTGTTTAATAAAAAGTTTAATAAAAACGCACTTAATAGAGAAACAGAATACTGTGAATATACACTGACTAGTGTGTAATTACGTCTTCAAATAAATTAAGGAATTCTCATAAATATAATTAATTAAAAAGAATTAAATCATCAAAAAAACATATCAGTGGGTATCTATTAGTCAAAGCTGCCATGTTGCCCCACCATCTTGAAATCAGTGGCTAAGAAGGACCAATATGACAAGATGCTAAGACGACTAATCGCCTTTTATGTAGGGCCATATGTTTGTCCTAGGGCATCCACCATAGCTAGTATTATCCATTTGATTTGGGAGGCATAAAAAAAATTTTTCTTACACCTTTTCATCTTTTCTAACAAACGGAATATAAAAGAATAGCCCTTTATTGTCCTTGCACATATACAATGAAATTATAGACTGATTATGATCTTACATAACATCTTGTATTCGTTGGGTTGCATTTCTGACCCAATGCAACTGACCCTATTTTACTCCTGCTCACTGTGCAGGAGTAAAATATAATTAGGTAGACAGCAGGAATAAATAGCAAACAGAAAAAATATATACAGTCAGGAGGAATATATACTGCACCTTAATACAAAGAATTCAGTTGACTGCAATCTACCAAGATCTAACAGTGAGATTTTACACACTGCACCTTTAAAGCTTTATTTTAATTCATATCACTGGTTAAAATTATTTATTTGGAATAGAAGGCAAATAGAAGGCAAAAAATAATATTTTAAAAATTCAGCATTTTTAAAATATTTTTAAAAAGCATTTTATTATCTTGGGTCTTTTTATTGTTATAATATATGCATATTAATAGGGGGGGAGCATCCTCCAGTTTTAGAGTATGTAATTAGGGGTGGAGTTATTTAGCATAGCAACTAAAAAAAGCTTAGCAACACACAACATTATCCAACTTCAACAAAACCTATATCCACAATCTGAAAAATATACTCAATATTTAGATCTTAAGTGAGTACATTGCTATCCAAGTGTGGTCCCCTTGAGCTTATAGTAAAACCTCTTCTGGACAGAGCTCAGACAAAGAGAAAACACTGCACCCTAATGCTGATGTTCAGGATTAGTGATCACCAGGGAAGTGCAACTTGAAGAAAATCTCTTTCATCACAGCATTTTTCCTCCAGTCTAGAGAAGAGAATTGCCAGCAGACAAAAAAAAAAAACCCACTAGTCTAACCCATTTAAGGTCCTACTTTGAAACTGGATGAGAAAAGCATGACACATAATGTGAATCTAGTTAATTAGTTCAGTCACATGGGAAAGGTGGAGTCCACAACATACAAAGGAAATGGAAGAAGAGAGAAAGGAAAAGAAAAGAAAGGAGAGAAAATAGAAAGAACATGGGAAATAAAGAGACTGAAAAGGTAGAAAGTAGACAAGTCAAGAAGGACAAGAAGGAGATAAGTGGTAAAAGGAGGATGGAGGAGACATAAGGAAATGACATCAAACAGACAAAAGAGGGCAAAAGGGTTCAAGAAGAAGGGGCAGAAAAAAATGTTGGCAAAGGATATGAGTAAAGAAACAAGAGAGAAGGTAACTGTAAGGAACTGAAGGGAAACAAGGATATAAAAACAGGAAGAGAGAGGGTGGAGTTAGTTTTGATGCTGCTGAAGAAAGGGTTGGGAGTGGAAAAAAACATATTGTTTTTCTTCAGCTTGCATAAGTGCACAAAGATACTGCAGACCCTGTCAAAATATATTTTATATCCATACACAGAAATGTGACCAACATTTGTCAGCCAGCAATCAAGCAATGATCAATCACAGCATAGCACAACACCACACACACACACACACACGCACGCACACACACACACGCACGCACACACAAAGGTGAAAGTGAATTGATGAATAATTTAATGAAACTCATTGATCCTTGTCTTTCTCTCTTTCTTCTTACATAGAAGTAATACAATCCAGGATTTACCCGTCTCTAGGTAGCTCCACATATTCTCTGATGCATCTGAATAACACACACAAGTGCATCACATCCAGGTATGTGCCTGGACACAGCACACACAAGGCAGCACACATTGTGCACTTGCTAGCTGTAAAAGCATCAGAATATTAGCAGGAATCTTTTGACAATGGGACAATGTGACTGTATTGGATATTTGAGTTGTTGCATACAACGCACGCAGCTGACAAGAAGATTTTAGGACTGCAGTGCATATGTGAAAACACATTTTCTACAGTGAACTAAAAGTCACAATTGTCTGTAGTGCTTTAAATAATTCAGTGGTATGGACAATACCGAGTTCACTTAGTCACTAATGGGATAGTAAGTTAACACAACTTATTCTGAACAGAGTACAAATGCATCCTGTCTCTTAATTGTCTGCACACTGTGGATTTTTTTTTTAGCATCCCACAATTAGCAGAGTAGTGTTACATAATAGTAGATTTAATAATTTAATACTTGAGATTTACAAGTTTTTCACTTTGACAATTTGTAACAGTTTAAAGTTAAACAAAAAGTGTCTGTGATTCATAAAAAAATAAGGTGTTGTCAAAGAGTCTCAGAGCTCACCCTTAAGTACAATGACAGAATAGTTTTTTTTCTCTGTCATACTGAAACAAGCCAGTAGAGCTACCCAAGCCTCAATGTTCTGAGATGTCCCCAGGATACCTCCCTGTACCTCCCTGTGGATAACTGAACAGAAAGATAAAAATCCCAGTTTTGCATGGCTTACACAACCTATCGGGACATAGGGACAATGATCTCACAAGAAATATGAGAATATGTAAATGGGCAAAGGACTTCTAAGTTGCTTCACACAGAATGAGGCCACCCACATCCTCACATAGTGGAAATAACTTCTGCAGTCCCAAGAAGAAGCTTCTGGTATATGAAAGCTTTAGTA
The DNA here is from genome assembly GCA_015108175.1 of Pelvicachromis taeniatus. Lineage (NCBI taxonomy): Eukaryota > Metazoa > Chordata > Actinopteri > Cichliformes > Cichlidae > Pelvicachromis > Pelvicachromis taeniatus. The sequence goes on along the minus strand of VURO01045920.1, from coordinate 43,097 downwards.
AGCTTGCAGGTCATAGAATAGCCATGAAGTGAAAATTTAGTATTCTGTAGAAAAGTCTTCAGATTTTTGTCTGCTAAGTTCATTAAGTGTATGAACATAAAGTAGATCTAGTGATAACTGACAAGCCCCGTTGTCAGTTATCTATAATAGTGCAACATTAGGAAAACAACAAAATATTGATTTCTGTGCACACATCAGTGTATATCACTCTGCTGTCACTCCAGTGATATAGCTTTAAGACATACTATGGTACAATAAACCTCATTTGCTGAAAGCAACAAAGTCCAAAGGAAAAAAAAAAAAGAAATTTAAGGAATTCAGAAGCTCCAGTCAAAGATAAAGATCATAATTTTTTATCATTTCCACAGTAACCAAATCTTACAAGTGACAATGTTGCTTACATGGACACTTGAGTCCACTTCTTGTTGAGCAACACTTTGTTGTTCTTTGATCGAAGCCTCTGCGTTAGAACCTCTCCTGCCCTTCAGATAGTCCCACTTAAAGTATTGCCTTTTCAATAGTTAATGTTCCTCTAAACATGGATGAAACAGGTTAAAAAAATCTACTGTAAGTACAACACATGAAATCCTTCTTCACACTTTGACATGTCAATCCACTAGCAGAAGAATTGCAATACAAGGACTCTGTAGCTGCATTTAGCTGTGAAGAGAGCTGCTACCAGAATCAACTTGCTATTTAAATGTGTCCAGTAATTTGGTCTAACACTCAAAACCACAAGGGCACATTTTACAAAATACCTCGTCCTAATCTGTGTTCACTCTATTTCTCTTCTTTTCCCCCTTAAACTAAATAATGTTGTGGAATTGTTCCTACTGAAAACAAAGTACAAGAGTAATTTTTACAAATGTAATATTTGTGCTTTGATCCAAAAATATGAGCTATGATCAACAAAAACAAAAAAAAATGTCTGTAGTGTCAGGCGGAATAAACAACCAGCCACACCTGCCTTCATCAAAGGCCCACGTAAAACAGCAGGCTGCAGGGAAATGCCACAAGCTAACAGCACACTGCAAGTTTAATCACTGCTCTGTGTGTTTTTTTGAAGCCCCAGGTCAGGGCTTTAGCACAAATGAGTTCAGCCAGTATTTATCCCAGTAAGAAGAGCTATGGTGTGTCTCTACATCAGCACACAGTTGTTGGGTCAACTGTTTCTTCATCCAGCGCTTCTGGGTCACCATTGTAGCTGCAAGAGCAGGACCACAAGCGATATTTCCAAAAACACATAAAAGGGTGTAGCAGATTTTATCTCAGAATTCATGCAAACAAATAAATGATGACATAATTGTATAAAGCATGCTTCAGTTTCACTTGAAATGCAAGAGCCATTATTTATGTTATTAGTAACATCTATAACCTTCATACAGATGTGAAAAGGCTCTGACACATGTTTGTGGACTACAGCTTTGATCATGATTTACAATCCACGATGAGGTCTTCTAAACAATGCTCAGTGCTCCCTCTTTACTGTTCTCTGCAATGGCAACAGTTTTTGTGAGGAAGTGCAGTTTCTGATAATTTAACAATACTAATTTAGTGATAATAAAAATACTTAGATTCAATTATATTATTGTAATAATTATTTTATTATTATTATTGCAATCTATCACAGTAACTAAATAAATTACTGACCTATACTGACTCATATCCCAGATGAAACAAATTGTTTCTACTAATATAAACACATACTCATGCTCATGTATAATCTTCACATATTAAAACACTGATAAGAATGCACTAATGTGTTTCTTTTTTTTCTTCTCCCCTTCTAGAGGACAAAACTTACTGAAAGAAAAAAACTACATCCCCATTCTTGATGCACAAACGGTGAACTGCACACACACACACACACACACCCTGGAGGCACATGCCTCAAAGGGCAAAAAGAACAAAACAATGCTGCACCACCTGTCTTGTGAGACACATTATTTAACTGCACAGAGGAAGAAGGAAGCAACGTTTCTGCAAAAGTGTGACTAATGCCAAAAATCACAATCACACATGAATTTTTGCTCACTAGCTCGCTCTCGAAATTTCCCGAGCATTAGCTGGTGCCAATGTTATTTTTCAGTGGTATGAAGACTTTGAAATATTCTGCAATTATACACAGTGTTAGGTGTGCAACAGCATCAGTTTGAATGGGTAGAGATTAAAAATAAAATAAAACTAACATGTCTGTACTTAATTTGTAATAACATCAACAACAATAAACTAATACAAAATGTTATCTTAGTGCCACTCCCACATAATTTGGTCATAGACACAATGGTAACCTCTCTGTTACAAGTAGGACTGCAGACGGACACAAAGCTCCTCAACTCATTAACAGCTGAAGTAGTTAATGTTCATAACACCAAACATGACTTTAGGAGGAGTTTCATAGGTCAGTAGAGCTCCTAATGTTAGCCACTTAACTATTAGTAATTACCTGATAACCACCTGTTACCCATGTGTTATCATGAACATAACAGCTAGCAGACTGTAGTTGGAATGACAGGGCAGATTACAGACACACAGAGTGTGGAGAACTAATCTGAGCAAATAAAAGAACAAATCTGGAGCAGAGCAGCCAAATCAGATGGGTTTGGGACCTGAAGAGCAGAGCAGAGCTGCAAAGAGCAGAAGACTGAGGTGGAGCAATGCGAACTGTGGATGAGGGAGACTCTGCACACAGATGTGGATAAGATGATGAACTTTACAATAATTTATTGAAATGTTTTTCATTGTTGTAGCCAACTTTATCCAATGGTTCATGGTAATGTTTCCACAATGATCTTCTTCTACAATAATTAAATTATTTAGATGTTGTGTATTGTGTTGTTTGTTATACTCTTTGTTTATTAGTAGGCTCTAAAATATATGTTACCTTGACAATCTGAAATAAAATTATTTAAAAAATTGTAAAACCTTAAGTTTAAAGTTAATCTGAAATGCTGAATTTTGTTAAATCTAAATTATAATTGGAGAAATTACATAATATATTGGAAATAGATCCAAAGCATAATTCTCACTAAAACAAAAACTATTTTATATTAAAAGACTTTTAGTTGTTCAAGTCTTGGCAAAAATCCCGTCCTTTTAAAGGGAAAAGCTTGGGGGGGCAGCTAGCTCTGTAGGCTAAGTCTAGCTTAGCAGCCTAGCTTACAGAGTACAGCACTGTGGAGCACAAACATTAGACTAACATGGATCTAACTCTGAAACAAAAAACAGGTTAATTCATGAAATAGTGAACAATCTCACTAAATTCCACTATAACTAAAGCTAAAGTGCCAGAAGTGCAAGAAGGCTTTCCTGATTTGGATTTTTAATTTGTCAGGGCGGTATTGGTTTTGAGCCTGTGTAGAATGTGGTCATAGTTAGGGTCACTAAAATCAATGAAAATCCTAAAGCCAAGAAGCAATTACCACCAGCCATAATGTGTTCTGATAGGACTATTTTCATAAACTTGTTTTAGGTTCTAAGCATTCTTCCTCTTTGGCCTTGAGGAAATCATCAAGAGGTCAGCAGGTTCATACTAAAAGAAAACTGTAAGAAACAGTATTGATTAGACCTCTCTTCATGTGACCTGTGGTGGTAATCTGAGCTGGAATTAACGGGCAAATTCGCCGATGTTCCATCCCTCTTTGTCACTGATAATTATTCCGCTGTGGTTTGGGGGATCAGGGCTGTCAATGTGTTCCAGCCTAGGAAATACCTTGCTTACAAGGCCTGGAAATAATCTACTAATAATCTACTATAACTTTGAACCTACCTCCTTCATGTATCGGCACTTGTATTTGTATGGAACTGAAAGAATGCAGACAGAAATAGGATTGTGATCTGGAAAATATCAAAAATACAGAACTAGCACCATCAACTTAATCCAGTGAAAGGAAAATACCTCAAAACATAACTTTCTCTTTCCAGTAACATGCTCAATCATCAAAACAAACTTTCAGACACGTCCTCTGTAAAGATTGATGAACACGTCTCTTTGAAATAAGACTTTTTTGCTAGCTAAACACACTAAAATACAACAGGACCTCTTCAACAAATAAACCTGTTTGTCAGTAGCAAACTGATCCTGTATGTGCAGACCAGCTGTCAGCACAGATAGGTAGCGATCTGAATCCCTAATCACACATCCTGCCAACATTATTCACCAGCTAAAAGATTCAATTTATGAAAAGGCATCACACTGAAAGGTGACAAAGTTGCAGAGTAATGCCATGTCAGGGTTGTCTCTTTCTCCATCAGGTTATAATGGTGTGCTATCTTAACTCCCAGGCACACTGCAGCACTCTCATTAATCCCTCCAACAGCCATGGTTTCCGCATTAAACCTGAGGACTGTTCAATTTCCTGTCTTGAAGAACCCAATCTCTTTCCCTACTAATACTCACCATTTCTACTTGTTTTAGATTGGACAGCCTCAGATTCCATGTTTGAAAATCTGACATGTGGTAAAAAGACATCAGGAAATATAGAAATGGCAGGGAGACAAACATGCATCTTACTAGAGGCCTGGGCCTGGGTGCAGCTCCTCAGTTCATCAAGAGCCATAAAATGAGCAATTTTAGCTCCTTTATTTTAAAGGCCCGTCTCCCTCCCTCTTTCCTTTGTTTGACTTTCTTTCCTCTGTTGTGGGGGCAAAGTCATTGTCCCCACAAACAGAGTGTTTGAACAGCAGCTGGGTGCGACTGCTGTGCTCACAGCCTCTCACTGACATAATTAAAATTCAAAAGTAGAAAAAAATGTGGTAGTCTGAATCCTAAGTGTTTGGCTCGCAAGGATTACCGTCCACTACATTTCTCACTCATTACTCATTACTTCAAACTCATATTTTTAATATGAGTACACCACTGTAATAGGGTTAGGGTTACTAACTTACTGGCCACTTTGTGAGGTACAGCTGTTTTGCTACTCATTATGGTAAATATCTACTTATGCACACACATGGCAGACAGTTCATATGATCACATTGACCTGTTGAGGATCAGGCCAAGTATCTGAATGGGGGAAAAAAAGTGCTTTTAAATAACGTTAAACATGTCATTGTTGTTGGTGCCAGATGGGCTGGGCCAGTATTTTAGGAACTACTGATCTACTGGGTTTTCCCTTAACAACCAGAGTTTACAGAGAATGGTCCAAAAAAGAGAAAAAAGCGACCTTGCCGAGAGGTCAGAGGAGAGCTTTGAGCTGATAGGAGGGCAACAGTCATTAAAATAGCTGCTCATTGCAGCCATGTGACCACAAGAGCATCTCTGAATGCAATGCAAACTATGAAGCAGATATGCTGCAGCAGCAGCACAAGAGTTATTCCTGCCAGCTAAGAACAGGAAACTGAGACTAAAGTTCACAATGCCTCACAAAATTCCACAAAAGAAGAAAAAACTCATTTGGATGGAAGAGTCAAGATGGATCCATCCTGCTGGCATCAGTGGCTCATGCTGTGGAGGCTGAGCTGAGTTTGACCACCACTGCTTATCTGAGCACTGTTGCTGACCTTGTCCATTCCTTTATGATGACAGCCTACTCATCTTCTAATGCATGTGCATGATGCTTTCAAATAAATAGACCAAACTCTCTAAGGAATGTTTCAGCACCATGTGGAATCTTTGCCATGAAGAATTAAGGCCGTTTTGAAAAGTGCAAAATAGAATCCAGCCCGATCCTAGCGAGGTATACCTAATAAAATGCCAGTGATATTCTGAATTGATGGAACAATCAATTCAATCATGTCTTGAATAAAATCATATCCTCTGACTTTGTTATATTTCTTGAAACAACACAGTTTTGTGGCAGTTTGGGACATAGTCGTGAAATCTGAGCTGGTGATTTGCTGTGTTCATGGACAAGTCACAGCCCTTTCATCAAACACGTGAATAGTTTACAGGATTGTATTTTGACTTTCTTTTGTGTTACTTTTACACAAACTACTCTGGTAGGAAAAAAACGTTTTACAATGTTAACAACATTGTAAAAAAACAAAAAAACAAAACATTATTTCCAGCTCAACACAAGGTTTCTTCAGTCACAGCTCACAATGATCATGTGTGTTATTCCTGAGCTATAACACATCCATCTGTAATTTAGCCTTAAGCAAATTTATGTCTTAACAACATTTTATTTACTGCCACGCCTCATGCTGAGGAGCTTTCTCGCATTAGGAACTTATTATTGTGGAACTTGTGTTGCAAGTTTAGCTCTAGGATTTATTTGCACAAGCAAAACAGAATGGCACTTCACTGGCTAGATGACACTACACGCAGACTTCAAATAACGATCAACCTTTTTCTGCCACAGCAGGCAGCACCTCACCAGAAGACAGGCCTGCTGTAGACACACAGCCATATAGTGACTGCAGAGCCACATGATGAAAAGAGCCACCAAAGCCACTGTGGGTGTAGCTGCAACCTAATTAACCCACATGATATAATTTCTCAAAGGGATTAAAGCTGAAGCTTTGTCTCAATTTCATATTCTTGCCTTTAATGTAGAATCTGTTATCTATGTACGTCCCTTTTGCAGCAAAGAGAGGGAATGAACTATGTTGTGTTCTAACCAATTATAAATACAATTTCATCATGTGGTCCACACCTGATCACGTAATAACAAAAAAACAAACAAAAAAACAGCACTACTTGAGACAAAAAAGACAGTATTCATCAGCTAACTGGATTTTATGATGATCCTTTTAACAGATATTATAGAAGATATTATTTGACTGTTTCTATTAATACTAATACATTTACCTTTGTGTAGTTAAAACAAGGCGGTATTTACAGTAAAATAGTCTAATCGGTCTTACCCGTGCTGCTCATGGTGCCAGTCAGATATATTCTCCAGTCAGATGATGCACAGTAAACAAGTCACTATCCACATTAACAGTGCACGGATGATGCCAGCAGCCGCCGAATGAATGACAGGGAGATGTTTACACGGGGAAGTGCAGCAGAGAGTCCGGCTGTGCCTGGCTGCTGACGCCGCACAGATCTCCACAAACAGCCGCACCGTGAGGACAATGTCCTGCACACACTGCAGAACTGCGCTGCCTCTCCGTACAGCAGACGGTGCAGGTTGGGTGTGGGCGCACGGTGCGGAAACGCTGTTGTCAAGCCCGAAAGAAGAAGGGATTGAGCAGTGTCCGGTGCGTCATTTCAAAATAAATATCAGTTTGAACGCCAACGTTTAAGTAGGGTATCCGTGCTGTATTATAAAATGTAACGGAAATGCGACAATCACCTTTAAAAACTACTTCTCACTGTCTGTTTGTGCTAATTTGATCTGAAAATATATAGTAACACAACTGGAATATATATAACAAATAAATACTGGCAAATGTTCTTGTTGTAACCTGTTATTCTGTTTATATTTTTGGGTTAAGTTTCTCAAGAGAGTTTTTCAATCAATCAAATAAACGCTGGAATTTTCGACTCCAGACACGGTCGTTAAAGAAAAGATTTGGAGATGATCGATTCCTTCTTATTTCACTGAAATGTTTCTCTGTACACTCATATGTTGAAATATTCCTATCTTAATTATTTTATCTTGAAGACATAAACTGCTAGCTTCCTGTTTGGATTAAGGTAGCAGCGGCAGTACAGTCTCTTGAAGCTTCAGCATCCAGCAGTCAGTTTCAGAGCAGTGATCGGGCTGACAGCGCCACTGCGCTTATGGCTCGGGATTTATGGGAATTGTATTTTTTTTTTTTTTAAGAAAACCCGCTGTATAATGAACAAAGTGTCGGGTGGTGGACTACATTCTTGCTAGTATAAGCAAACATAATTGGTAAAAGACTATTAATTATAAAACAGTTTATATAGCGCGTTCACTTCTTTGTTTTTGAATACTTTTTCCACAAAAATTCATTCTAATTTTGAATAAATCTATTGCTAAATATACTGGTAAGGACAGCTAAGGGTTCTGTGGATCAACACTAATATATTTAATTAACTATTTTTTTTAACTACTGCTGTTTGGACAATTAATGTCCTCTTAATTATAAAATAAATTACGATTTTGCATGTGCATTAAACTCGCTCAATAAAAAATGGCACAAATTCCTAAAATATATTGATAACACATTTTATCATGATCTTATTCCCATTAACCATTACCAATCCCAATAATCCAACATAACTGAAGAAAAATGTCAGTCATCATCAAAGTAAACTGGATCAACGCTCTTTTTTTTTCTTGTTGTGCCTTCTGTGACAACGTGGTTGTGACGTCATATCTCCGCGACAAGATAAAACCTTGCTTATTCAGTTGAATTTGCCATCGTGTTGAAGGCTTTAAAGTTAAACTTTGTTATTGCATAAAATCCACAGAATGGATGTAAACGGGGAATGTGCCAACACTTACGGAATAGAAGTTATTCTGGGTGAGGGCGGAAAAACAGCTCCCTGTTGTTCTCATGGTAAGTCTGCTTAGAAGAGGAAGCCAAACTGCTTTTGATAATCTCCTCTTTTAATTAAGTTGCTTAACTTTGTTATGGATACACTTAGAACAAGATTATCTCTGACATTATACATGTAATCAATGTATTTTAATATATCCTACATATAGTATCTAGCAGTAATAGGGGTGTGTTTTTGAAAAAATAATCTACTACATGTGTATGTGTAAAATCTACTACACACTGCCACTCTATCCCCGTCAGAATTTGCGTGCGTGCACTGGGCTGTCCAAATCAAGGACAAACAGTACCCCTCGTTCTTCATTTTTATTTCGTAAACACTTCTTATAATGACCAACTAATTTTGGAGATTTTAGCTCTTTATACAGTAAAATTACAGTGGGATACAAATAATATCAGGCTGATCCTGCCACATGTTTAGTTTACAAACACTTCTTATAATGACTTATTACTACTGAAATTGTGTAGGTATTAGCTCTTTGAACAGTAAACTTACAGGAGGACACAAATTATTATCAGGCAAAACATGATCGGTTTGGTGAAATAATCCTGTCCGATAAAACATGAGAACAATAAATGCATCATTTTCTGTTGTAACCCACATACTGAACGGTAATTTAACGACACTCATCTTTCACTTTTTCACAAAAGTAAAACGTCACCACTTTCACATCTAGTTGGTTGTCATGCAGGCGGAGTAAAACTGGATCGACTGTCCCTGCCCAGTGCGCGCTCCCGACGCTGGGGAAACAAATTCTGATACCTACCTTAGCACAACCGGTTTGGACTTTCTTTTTCCTTTTAAAATGATTTTTGATTCTTTGTGCCACACATACTGCAAGGTGCAGGAAACAATTCTCAGATTTTTGGTCTATCACGCAGTTGCTGTTGCAGTCGACCGCTACATCATTTGACCACATCTCTATGGTGCTCTTAAGCCATTTGAGTAGATTACTATTATAGAGATCTGAACTTTGTGACATGGCTCGCTATCCTGCTGGGGGCAGCCATAAGAGGATGGACAAGGTTAATGGTAGTACTCAAGTAGGCTGTGGGATTTAAATGATGAGTTTTTAATTATCAGCTGCTATTATTGAGCCCAAAGTGTGCCAAGAAAATAAGCTCCCACACCATTACACCAGCAGCATCCTGAAACAAAGCACATGGACCCAATATTTTATGTTAAATTCTGAGTTTACTGTCCGAACATCGCAGCAGAATTATCAAGTCATCAGACCAGCTAGTGTTTTTCCAAATTTGTGATACCATGCTCATAGTTTTGTAGATTCACTTCAGTTCAGTGCCATCAGGGAGGCAGTTTTGCACAAAGAACTGACTATTTTCTGTAAAGCCTCTCAGACCAGGCTACATTCAAAGTAACCTAAATCACCGTTCTTTTCCCATTTTCATGCTCAGTTTGAAGTTGCTGTTTTTTTTGTTTTTTTTATCTAAAAACTTTAATTTACTGCCATGTGATTGGGTGATTAAATATTTCTTTTAATGAGCCATTGAACAGGTGTGCCTAACAAAGTGGCTAGTGAGTGTTTTACCTAATATTTAAGAGAAACCGGCCAGAGCTGAAGACTTGTCCATGTTTGTATGACCTTCCGGGGTTAAAAATTATTTTGCATTTTGCAAATCTTTTAATTACATTGTATATTTTGTCAGGTCCTACCTTGCTGTTTGAGAAGGTTTGCAAAGGAGGAGAAAAAAGTCGCAGGTTTTATGCATGTTCAGCCTGTCGAGACAGAAAAGACTGCAACTTCTTTCAGTGGGAAGATGAAAAGGTAGGCTCACTGGAAAATTCCAGAGCTCATGATAACACGATGTATGACATCGATCAGTTTTGTTTCAATTCACTTGCGTCAAAGGTTTCGGAAGCCAGGCTGCTGGCTAGAGAAGCAGAGAACCAGTCAATGAGGCCCCCTTTCACCCATCAGGAGTACTGCAGTAGGTGAGAATTTATACTCTTTTTGCTTACCTTGGGATGTTTATAAAGCTTCATTTTATTTATTTAATGCTGATTTTGTACAGGATGACTTTTAGGATTTTTGTAATTTGTCCTTCAGATTTCAAATGTTTGCCTCCCTCCCTCTGGATGAGAAGAAGTTCTGTCAGGACTGTCAGATTCTGCTCCTGCCAGAAGAGCACAGCCTTCACTCTGCTCACATATCCACTCCCATTACTGCAGCGCAGCTGAGGAGGCCCAGTGTACTGCTGCGTCCCCTGGACAACAAGAAGAGCAACGCACAGTACCTTTTCACTGACCGCAGTGCAAACTTTCTCCTGGATACATTAGCTGGTCTGGGATACAGGAAGATACTGTGTGTGGGCACACCCAGGTGAGTCTTATTCAACACCATTAATTCTGTTATGAACCCTCCACCCACCACACACTTACCAGGGTTTCCAGCCACCTGGGAAAACTTTGTTTTTTTGATCCCTCTGTTCCCTCGTATTCCTTAGTTGTGTTTGATCACTTTGAGCCTGTCTCCCTGTGCACTCTGGCTGAAGTAGTCTCCCATTTTAAGCCCACATGTGTCACCTCGACATTATTTCCTCTCGCCTTTTCAAAGAAGTCTTTGACACTACTGGACCTAACGTTTTAACCATTATTAACACCTCTCTTCTAATGGGAACCCAGTCGATCTTAAACACCCCATAGTGCACCCATTTCTCAAAAAAAATAAAAATAAATAATAATCTTGATGCAACAGTTCTCTCAAATTTTAGGCCAATCTCTATTTTCCTGTCCAAAATCCTGGAAAAAAAACCCAGCTCCAAGCTTTTCTGGAAATTAATGATATGTCAGTAACATTTCAGTCTGGTTTTAAAGCACTACATAGCACTGAAACAGTGCTTTTAAAAGTTAATGATCTGTTATTAATTGCTGACTCTGGTAACTCTGCCATTTTAGTGCTTTAAGATCTGAGTGCAGCATTTGATACAGTAGATTCTCTTATCAAGACTGGAGAGCTGTGTGGGTATTAAATGAACTGCATTTGAATGGTTTAAATACTGTTACTGTTCTATAAACTGATAGAAGTTTTTCTGTCAGGTTTGGTGACTCTTCATCCACATCCACCCCCTTTACATGTGGGGTCCCTCAAGGATCTATCCTGAGCCCAGTACTCTTTTTCCTGTACATGCTCCCATTAGGCTCTATTTTCAGGAAACATGGAATCTCATTTCACTTTTATGCCCATGATTCTTTGGAGGATCACTTGATAAAATTAATTATTTGAATCATTTTTAGTTGGGTTTCATTAGTTGTGATTAGGGCTGGGACAACGCGTCGACGTAATCAATTACGTCGACTCGTAAAATACGTTGACGTAAAAAATTAGCGTCGATGCATCGTCACTTTTTAAAAAAACACATGACGGCAGCGAGTAGCGGTAACATGTCGACTTAAACCACGCCCCCCGAACACGCAGTTCTACGGTATGGGGATATTTTAACCGAAAAGGAAGTGATTCAGTCGTTTGCCAGCTTTGTAAAGTGGAAGTGGCCTATCATAAAACAACCGTAAGTTTTCAACTTTTTTACTAACGCTGGTTTTTACCCTTTAATTCATCCAGACACCCCCCACGTAGACATACACTCACTCATAGACAGAGATAAACACCCAACCTCCGTAAATTTAAAACTAATTTAAGCTGCTTAGCAGTAACATATATCATTAGATTAATCGATGCATCGAAAAATTAATCACTAGATTCATCGATTCGGTAAATAATCATTTTGCCCAGCCCTAGTTGTGATCCACAGACAGAAGCAGAGAAATGCACTGATTTTTGAAAACTAAAATAAAACAGACTAATTGCCTTTATTGGCTATATGGGCCCCAAATCCTGAACTAGTAAAACTCTACATAAAGTTTCTTTATTCAGTAATATGTGTAAGTGTCATATAGTGAAGGCTAAATATTTAGATTGGTCAGATATCAGTTAAATGCTTTGAATGTTACAGATTTTTTTTTTTCATCAGTAATGAAATTGTTGCCTTTTTGGGTCAGACTGCAGGAAATGATCAAGCTGCGAAATCTGGAGCAAAAGCTCGAGCCAATAAAGAGTCTGTTGCTGGACATTGACTTCAGGTAAGTTTGTCTAATTTATTATCATTAGAGATGGATCAGTTGCTGCTTTCCTGTATATAATAAAGCACTCCATGTATTTGCACATGGATAGCCCATGTGCAAATACATGGTGTATATAAAATCAAGGTGAGAATGAATTGGACAACATTCCACAGAATTAACATGCTTTATATGTTTGCTGTCACCTTATTGTAGTTACAGCCCCAAGGCATTGGGCGGTTTGTTTATACTGCAATATTCACCTTCTTTGTGTATTTCAAAGAATGATGACTGAGCAGAACATGTTGGCATTTGAAACCGATGCTACTAATGTTTCATAATAAGAGAATATTTGGGGAATGATTGAACTAACATATATGGACTGGCAGAATGTTTAATTACACTACAGCCTGATCATCAAGTTAAAAAAAGGCCAGCTCCAGTTGTCATCAGCCAGTTGAGTAGTGTAGCTTTAGTTGCCATGTCTCAGTCTATTCTGCTAAGTAGCTGTTTGTATTTAATGTTGTCTATAAAGCGCTGTACAAAAGTTTTAGTTTGTAGAAACTTTTCAAGGTACCGTACTTGTATGAAAGCTTGTTTGTAGCGTCATGGAGAAGATACCACTATGTTTCTGAGGATATTGCTGTGGAAATCTGAAGTTCAGTCATTCTTGAAATACTTTGGCATAGTACTTTATTTTACTTGACAGCCAGTTGTTGACTATATACAGATACTGTTACAACTGTTTGGCTACCTGAGAAATACTGGTTTTGTTTAACTGGACCTCCTTGAATACCTCCGGGCATGATGGTCCACATTGTTATGTAGGTGTGGTCAGACGTTTTCATATACTTATCATAGGCATGAATGTCAGGGTAAATTTGGGGATTTTCATAATTTTTTTTTTTTAATCTACTCTTTTCTGAGGGTGGAACCATTGTAGAGGATACATATTTAACCCCTAATACCTAGTGTATCATATGTGATACAAATTAAAAATAATTAATTTTTTTAATTGCCAGAAGGTCAAACAAACACTCCATAAATCTTTTCAACAAATTATCAATTATTTCATGGTCCAGGCTTCAAAGGTCAAAAGTATACATACAAGCGCAAATATGTACTTGCGTATAATTGTTTCAAGTCAAGTCAAATTTATTTATATAGCACATTTAAAACAACAGCTGTTGACCAAGGTGCTGTACAATTAAGATGATCAAAAGAAATAAAAACATAGGGGGACATGATAAAAGTTAAGAAAAAGAAACATAAAATTAGAAAATTTTAATAAGAAATGGATCAATAAAAGTTATAGAAATTCATTCTGATTTAAAAGCCAAGGAATAAAAGTAGGACTTCAGACGGGTTTTGAAAGAGTCCAATGTTGGGGAGGTCCTGATGTGAAGGGGCAGTTTATTCCAAAATTTAGGAGCAGTCACAGTGAAGGCCCAATCTCCTCTGTGGTATAATCTGGACCTCAGGACAGCCAGGAGCAATTGAGCAGACCTCAGTGATCTTAGCTGTAATTGTTTGACCTTGGAATCACATTTAGGAACGATTTCATGAGATTTTCTGAACTTGTGTAAATCTACAATTCTTCTTTGTAGAATCTACAAGGTTAAGGATCTCATAAATTAAACGCCAATATATACTCTTTATTGTTCTATTATACTCCTGTACATGACATATTGTGTGGAAGTGTGGTGAAACAGGTATAAAACACACACCCATCCAATATTCATTCTGCAATAAAAGAGCAATAAGGATAATAAATAAACCCACTTCAAGAGAACCATCAAATCTACTTTTTATTAAATTTGATCTTCTAAAATTTAAGGATTTGGTTGACCCCAGAATTGCACAAACAATGTACAAAGCAGCAAATAAATCTTTGCCCCACAACATTCAAAACTTTTTCCAGATAAGACCAAATACTCAGACCTGAGAGGAATCCTTATGTTCATCAAGCCAGTAGTAAGGACTAGTGTAAAATATCACAACATTGCACTCACAGGAGTTAGTGTGTGGAACACATGTACAGATGAAGTTAAGAAAAGTACATCAATACAAAAATTCACACGGTTGTTTAAAAATAATAAATAGCTTGAATATAGAAAATCTTCCTCTTAGTGATTGAGTTGTCTCATTGTGTTCTATTAAAGCTTTGTCCTCATTTTTTATAGATTAAGGCAAGAGTAACCCAAGTTTAAAGTATTCATTAAGGTATTTGTCACATAGATATAAGCTTGGAGATTTAGCAGGTGTTAATCATAGGGTGCTTAGTTTATGTAAAAATGTAGTTTGTTGTTGTTGTTTTGGTTTATGAGCTGAAATAGTTGTATGTTTATGTGTTGTAAATTAGTGTAGACTTGTATATAGTTAAACATGTATGGATCATATAATATCAAATTCTGAATATTAATTTGTAAATAATTGAATTTGAAATAAGGGAACAGAAAAAGTGTGAAGTTCATCTTACTCCTTTTCGAGCATTGACATTGTATAGACAAAGATATTCATGAAAACGTGATGTTTTTAAGTTTTTCTTTTCTCTTATTTCCGATATATTTACATGTTCAAAATAACATTATTCTATCTATCTTGAACTTGAAGTATTGGTCTCATGAGTGCTGTCAAGCAAATCCTTTTTTTATGCTGGCAAAGAGAAACTACCAGTTGTAGTCAATTGAAAATATTTATAGGCCTTGTCAAGTTAAAAAAACATTGTAAAAAACTTACAGCGCCTTCTTTTAAAATATTTAAGTGAGTGTATGTATTTGAGACACACTATGTATACTTTTGACTTGTGTGGATTAGAGATAATTCCAAATGAAATATAACCAAATTCTTTTTTTTTTTAAGTCATTAAAGATTGTATGCTGTACAATCATTCTACATAGTTCAGAGATATAGCATTGATAGCATTCATCACAATGACAAGCATATGTAAACTTCTAAACAGAACTTTATGTAGAATATGATAATGGTATCACGGAAACTTCTGGTAACAAAACTCTAAGTGGTTTTGCCAGATCTGATTGTGTGGTGGTCTCAGGAAGCATATGGCGGGGTACAGGGGCTGAGTGAACTGGTGATAAGCTCTGTCGAATACCGGTGTCATGGCTGCTGAAAACTTTTGCAGGACAATCATATTTTTTGCATTGTAAAATATCAGCTGGCCTTTATCATAATTCACCCACACTCCCACCTTTCTTATTGGAGTCTGCCCCACTCCTCGACATAATATGTGCCGGTCATTGTGCCAAGCGGTCAGATTGCTGTTCTGGAACTCCATGCACCACAAGTTCCTGTTTCGGCCCAGTTTGGCACCCTTGTCATTGCCCTTTCTTTCAAGGGTGTCATAGGCTACACCCACAGCCCAGGCTGAGCAGCAGCAGACATCAACCTCCCAGTAACTCTGACCTGCTGTGATGGGAGAGGACCCCAGAGCACAGCATACCTTATCAAACTGGAGGGGATGTTCTGGAGCTGGACAAGCAGAGCCAGAGAAGGACATGCCCTGCCCCTCTGATGTCACTCTGATCAGATTATGGCAAGTCTGCCTGTCAATCATTATGGGGAAAGAATCTGAAAAGAATGAAATTTGTTAATGAGATTTTGATCTTTTGTTATTATCAGAATTACTGTAAAGAAATTTAACACAACAAAATGTTTGTCATATGCTCGTACCAAAGCTAAACTGTTTTATCAGTATATATATTTAAACTCAATCCATATTTGTATCAAAATCAGAGCAGGTACCAGTTGGATTCTTGACCATGTACCAGAGTCCGTTCATGTCAGAAATGTATCATTAACATGATTGTAGCAGATGGCTCATCATATTTGATTTGACAGTTTTAACACAGCACGGTGGTTTGCACTGTTGCCTCACAGCAAGGTGGTCTTGAGTTCAATTCCACCATCAGGCCAGGGTCTTTCTGTGTGGAGTTTGCATGTTCTCCCTGTGTTTGCGTGGTTTTTCTCATTGTACTCTGGCTTGAAGCTTTGAGTGCTTCTGGTCTCAATCAGGCACCTTTCAATGTGTAAAACGCAATGCTATTAAGCATTTGGTGATGGGAAAAAGGAGAGGTCAAACTGCTCAGGAAGTGGGCTACTGGAGCACAGCATGCCATGGAAAAGGACTGACAATATGGAATTGATCAAATGTTTCTAATGAGAGAAGATCAGTGCATATTGGACCTAAGGATAAGCAGAAAGCCACTTGCATACTGGAGCAGCCAGTTACTGTAGATTGCAGCAGAAGAAATATGTATTTTTTGGTGTTATTTTAACCAAATAAAGCATGCCTTGGCCTACTTTGTTCTGTCATGCTCCCAAAATAACTTCACTCTCTCTGCTGCTGTAAATGAGTTAGCCTGAGATGTTAGCATCTTAGTACCTAAGAGTAGAGTCTTCCTCTGCAGCCTGGCCTTGAGGTTTTTGGAGATGGAGGAGAGTGTTTTCAGAAGCCTCTCAAATTGCTCTTCATTCAGCCTGATTTCCTTCTTAGAAGTCTCTGGCTTCTTAGGGCTGAAAGAGTGGTGACAAAGATCAAAGTGAGACACAGAGGTGTGATTTAGACCTGTACAGAGATGGCAGAGTGGCAAACGTAAAAGGTGCAGCGATTTACCTTACAGTCTCAGAGTGATCCTTGAGATGAGACATAAACAGAAATACTGGTTAAAACAGAAGAAAACAGAAGAACACTACTTCTTCAGTTCAATTACAAAGCTACTTATAGCTTTGTAATTGAACTGTATGTAAATCAGACCTGCTCGCCTTCCTTTGCTGTGGTGCTTTTACTAAGCATTCTCTGTATGCTGCTGATGCTCTTGGTGACCTGATCAAAATAGTTTTCCCACTTTTTTAGAACCTGGTCCAGATTGGTCCTTGTATGCCTCAGGTCCAGCTCCAGAGAGTCCAGGATCACCTGTTCATCCTGCTTCAAAATGCACCGCATGTTCTCAAAGTGCTCTCGAACCTGCTGCTTCCTGACCTCTGTGGTCCTCTTCAGGAATGAGAGGACATATTAAGGATTTATTATATGTCATTGCTCTGTTTGCAGCCTTTGGACTTGGTGGTCAGAAATGTGTAATGTTTCAGTGCTGGTAGTTTTAGGTTTTTTACTTACAGAGAGATCGGCCTTGCGTTTCTTTAGAGACTGGATGCGTGCCTCAGTCTTGGATGTCTCAGCCTGCAGGTCCTGGATACATCTGGATAACTGCTCCTGCAAACAACAGGACATTTTATGCATCATAAATGATCTGATAATTAATCCAGTATGAAAACTGTGTGCTTTCGCCCCTGATAATTCTATGCTCTATCTAGTCTTATCATATTTGTTAATCGGTTCCTGTTGTTCTTCAAAAGCTTTAAAGAGTTCTACAATACACTGATATTTATATGACAGTATTCCTTTTCTTTTTTGGGGGCTGCTAATTGCTGAGCTCTCTAATGCACAGCTTTGCCTTGATTAGGTCACAGTCATTGTGGCTTATGACACATGCATAGATACTGTTAAAATCTGTAGTCTGTGTTAAAAAAAAATCACAGTGTAAATACTTTGTGCAATTGTTTGAGTCATGAGACTTAAATTCATGCATAGGCCATGCTAGCAACCTTGAGTCAGTCCTGCTGAGCATCATACATGATGTTATTCCACAGTCAAAGGATCTGCTGCAAGCTCTTTTGGCAGCACTAGAGCAACTTATTAGTATTTGGCAGCTAGTTTTAATGCTGTAGCCGATTGGTGTATGTTCCAGCCTATCAAAACACATCTGTACCTGAGAGGGTTGTGCAGCTTTGGCAGCTTTACGCTGTAGTTTGGGTGAACGAGAAAAAGGTTGAATAGTCCTGTCACTGCTGGCATCCAGTGGAGTGAAGCTCAGCCCGTCTTGCAGTAGGCTGTGGATGCCTTCAGAGGGTGCTAAAAGATTACTGTAAATAGCTGTTGACTTTCCATTACCGAGGGAACACGACTCTCTTTCTGCCATTTCTGAGGACTGAACAAAACAATAAAAACATGTCTACATAAGACATTCTCTCATTTACCAAGCACTTTCTTGGTATTAGCTTCTGCTCTATATATGTGTATGTTTGTGTGTGTGTCTTATGGAGTAAATTAATTATTCAGGGTTATGAAAGGTTTGAGAAAACCTGTCAGTTCATGCCAAGGCTTTTGCAAAAATCGACTCCAGAATAGAGTTGCGAGTCCAATGTACTGTAGTAATTTAATTAAAAATAATACTAATTTAATCCACTGGTTTTTTTTTTTGTTTTGTTTTTTTTTTTTTGTTCAATTCAGGT
>VURO01045920.1:0-24272 GCA_015108175.1 Pelvicachromis taeniatus | reverse complement strand
ATTCAGGTTTCAAAGAGACAAGCTTATTTTGTTGTGTACTGTGTGATAACATCTGCATTATAGAGGCAGCATATCTGGACTCAAGGAAATTCTTTAACCATTATGAATAATGCTGTTTTAAGTCCTTACCTGAGTTCTCTGTGCTTTCTCTGCTGTTTGTTTCTGTAAAGATTGTGCAGGGTGGGTATGTTCCTGGGTAACAAGCTTCAGCCTGCAGCACATATCTAATGTGCAGTATACCGATCGTCGATAGGCTCAAACTTGTTTTGTTTTTGTTTTTTTACCAGCGTCTGGAAGCACTGAACAATTTGTTGTATAATAAAAAGTTTTAAATAATTCTTTCTGTTTCAGGTATGCTCAGTTTTACAGTCAAGATGAGTTCTGTCATTACAACATGTTTAACCATCACTTCTTCGGTGGAGAGGTAGGAGTTAAGCTTATGTCGTGCTGTGTTCAGTCAAGCTTTCAATCAACAGCTGAGTTTGACGAAACCTGTTCTCTTATCAGTCATCCAGTTCAACCCTGAAGAACTTCCTCAGAGAGTCTGACAAAGAGAAGGTGGCAATGGTAGCTGACCCTCCGTTTGGTGGTCTGGTGAAGCCCCTGGCCAACAGTTTCTCTCTGCTATCTAACACATGGAAGAAGTTGCAGAGCTCTGGTCAGCACTGTTATGGAACTTTCAAAATTAAGTGTTTCTTTTTATATTTATGAGTGAGTTGTTTATGAGTTGTTTTTTGTAATCGGTACAGGTTGCAACCACAAAACTTTATGCTAAAATGTTATCAGAATTTAAAGTTAATATAGCTAACATGTTGGCAGACATCTAAAAGCAGCATTAAGATACATTCAGAAGCTGTTGGAAAAGACGCTGGTTGAGAAGTGTAAGACTTTAAATTGTATAGGCTATAACAGCAAAAAAAGCTAAAAGGCTAAAACTGTAGATTTGCTAACAATTCTAATAATACAAAACTTTACTTGAGCAGTGGTAAGTTATAGCAACAAGTGGCTCAAGGAAAGAGACATTTCTGTTACTGTTACATTTATTATTTCAAATGAAGAAGTCCTGTGTTTGACTGTAACATGCATGTTGTGTTTATGTGTGCAGACAGCAGTAATACTAACATGCCCATGATCTGGATCTTCCCATACTTCTTTGAGCCTCGGATACTGGAGTGTTTTCCATCATTCAGTATGTTGGACTACCAGGTAACAGCAGGGCAACAGTTTTGAGTCATCAGCTAATATTACTATCTGCATACATTTAAATGTAATTCAAAAATGATCAGACAAAAACACTTTAAAGGAAACTATAATTAATATATTAATGTATATTGTTATCAGGAATAATGTTTAAATAGCCCAGATTATTTAGAAGCACATTTTGAGTAGGATGACAGTATGATCAAAGTGAATGTGGTCAAGGAACACTTGTGAGTGAAGAAATATGTATGCATTATATTTTTCATTGCTGCACTGTAGGAAGTCCTTGAATGCTGGTATCACGGAGAGCTGCACAGAGAGACCAGGGTTGCTGGTTCACATCACAGGCCAAATTTTACATATAACAAGCTTGGGGGTTGTTTTCTGCCTTAATGTTATGATTGGAAAGAGTCATTGTTGGTCTTCTAACATCTCATATGGGAATTTCTTTTCAACTTAACCTGAATTAAGAAATATACTAGAGTTTTTGATTTTTGTCTTACAGTTCTTGTCTTGGACTTTTATAACCTCCTACCCACATATTGTATACATTGTGTGGCCCTAATAATAACTAGGAGTAATGAAGTTGCCGTTTAAAATGTGTTTTTCTTTCATATCAGGTGGACTATGACAATCATCCTCTGTATAAACATGGAAAGATGGGCAGAAAACAGTCTCCTGTCAGACTCTTCACTAATCTTTCACCCAGAGTCATCATCCTTCCCAAAGAGGAAGGTTACAGGTTACAACATGCTCATTCAGCCAAACCCAGATTTCATTTTCAGTTAGCACGTGTTCAGAAATACCATTAAAATGATGTTGGAGATGACAGTGTCTTAAAATATATGTCATAAAAAGTTTGAATAAAAATTGTTATCGGTTTGTGATATGACGTTAACTAAAAGTGCTGACCTCAAAAATTGAGCATTTGCAGCATAGACTGACACAAAAGTCTTGCTTGTGGTTAAGTGTGGAGAATAAAAATCATCTGTTTATTTTCTCGACTGTAAGAAAATCATCACCAAGTGTTTAATTAAAGAAGAATTTTCCATCATTTAGTTTAAGTTTAAATCTGTTTTGTTTCTCACATTTAGCACAAATTTAAAAAGACGGTTTAATGGGATAGTGATAAACTGATGGATGAATGAATTCATTGGTGTTATTCGTAATTTAATCATGAAGCATCCTTAGCTTCATTTTTTTAAATTGGGTTGTGGGGGTTGTTTGGTTTTGGGGGGTTTTGTTATGGTATTTTTAAGATTTTTATATGTGAAAAAATCAACAGCTCACCACATGACTCCAAGTTTTCCTTGAAAGCAGGATTTTTGTGCAGTTAATAAATTAAGAGTTGTGTGAAGCACACACTGTCAGAAGTCTGTCTGTCTTTAAGCATGTATTTAAGCAACTCTGGACATATCATATTTGAATTTAAACCGTTTAATTTGTCAATCATCCTCTCGTTTTTAGATTGTGCCTTTTATGTGAGAGAGATGTCTCATCCCTGAACAAACACTGCGCTAAATGCAACCTCTGCCCATCCAAGGTATAAAACTCGTGTGACTGCATTTTATTTGTAAACTAATAAGACACTGCGTCAAGTTTCCAATGAATCTTTACATGTCACAGCCTGTATTTTCGGTGTTTGCAGGATGGCCGAGAATGGAAGCACTGCTCAACTTGTGGGAAATGTGTGAAACCATGTAGGTAGCTTAATCACAGATACAAACTGGTGTACAATTAATGATTTCATGTCACTACTTTCCCATATATTTCTTGTGAATTTATTTAAATATCTTTCCTGTAAGCCTGGAAGCACTGCCAGTCCTGTGGCCGTTGTGCCCTCCCAGACCACCCGTGTACCACACATGAAGGGAAGGAGGGCTGCTTTAACTGCGGAAGCCCAGAGCACAAACGTAAAGACTGCTCTGTCAAACACACACACAGGTTCATCAGGTGAGCCAGGGATCTGTTCCTGTTAAGGGATAAATCTTGTCACTCTACTATGTCTGTAAGATTTAATATTTACATGTCTTTGCTTGTCTGTGTTTTAATCCTCCAGGCATCGGACCAAAGCCAAAGTTGGAGGAAAAAAAGGATCCCCTCAGTCCCTCCTTAGGCCTAAAGCAAAGAGGAAGTCTGGAGCAGCTCGCAGAGCAAAGTTGTTGGCTGCAAAGGCTCTGTGACTTCAGTACTCAGGCAGTACCTTCTCAGCTGTGCAATCCCAAGCAATATTGTTTTCCTTTGCAACATGACTTTTTTTTGGCAGTCATTTAAAGTGTTGAAACAGAATAAAAGTTGAATATAAAAGGAGAGTTTGTTTTGCACTTTTCTGTAAATGGTGAACTGACAAGTAAAGCTTTCTGTGAAGTTTTAGCCACCAGCTAAATCTCTCATACACATACTATATATATTAGCTAATTACCTTCAGCCAGTACAGAAACAAAGAGAAGTAATCAGTCCTTTTTGATCTCTATAATGCTGCAGGTTTTTTCAAGGGACAGGTAGTGTACAGTGGGTTTTATGCTCTTCACCTATAGGTGCAACTAAAACTTTTTGTATTAATTACCCATATAATGTAGAGCTAATTCAAAATGATAAACAGGCACAATCTAATTCAGACCACTTTGATTTACAACTTCATTTCCTGCAATCTTAAGACAGAGAACCTCAACAATCAGACGGTCGACAAGAAGCTTTTAGCAATGTTGGCTTAGAAAAATTCCCTTTTAACAGGAAGAGACCACCAGCACCAGGCTCAGAGAGGAGCAGCTGTCGGCTTTGACCAGCTATTGGTCATATCATGATCAAATATACCTCCTGAAAGACAGCAACAGCAAAATGGATACAGCATATGCTACAGTTCACTAAAATATGTGTCCCTGTGTTCACTATAAGAAAACTTTGCACTATATAACCACTTTCTAAGAATGAACAAGAAGATATGCATTTAATACATCATCATGGCTTAACCAATTTTTCCTGTAGTTTCATTTTACAGCATTCTACCTTTGCACCACCTTTTGAGTTTATGTTTGGCAAGCTGATGGCAGTTAACATAGTGTCATTTGTACTAGACATTAAATTTTTGTAAGTGTGATTTTTTTCCACACTGCAAATGAAAGTACAGATATAGACATTGTTTAGGCGAGCTTTAATAGAACAGGGTATACAGCACATCCTGCCAGAAATGTGCACTGTACCTGACAGTAATGGTTCTGGTGATGATGAGAAAAAGACAGGAGTCTCACACTGCTGCTTTCAGTGATGTTTACCTGGTTCAAACAGTGAAGGCTTCCAGACCCAAGAGCACTTCCCTATTCACAGTGGATATAAACAGTGACTGATGTTATGCTTTTATTCTGACAGCCACCTTTGATGGACTGATTCTGTGAAGCCAAAAATGATTCTTCATGTATCGAACTGTAGACTCATATATATCTCTGTCTATTAGCATTACTATTCAATTTAAATAAAGTCATTTACCATACGTGACTATTCTGTAGTGGGTTATTTATTATTATTTAGTACTTTAATACTACCTTTTGATTGCATTAAGTTTTATTGAGTTTATTGAATCATAGAGCTACAATCCTAATTCCAAATGAGTTTGGACAATGTAAAATACAAATTTAATCAGTAAATAAATGAATCCATATTTTATTCACAACAGAACATATAAAACATATTAAATGCTTTGATTAATAATTGGCAGAGGTTCACTAATCTGCAAATTATCCATCTGAAGACTGAATATGTCATCATCTACAGGATATTATCAAAAGATTCTGAGAATCTGAAAAAAATCATTTTAGAATAACCAGTAAATGCAGTGAGGTTAGGCTAGCTGGTGAATAGGGAATTGACAGCTTGCACATCTGGAAAGGTACTATCACTGCTGAAAGGCATATACAGGTTTTAGAACAGCATATGCTATCATCCAATTTAGAATCACCAGCTAGCCTAACCTCACTGCATTTACTGGTTATTCTAAATTGGATGTAGGTGTGAATGGCTGCAGGCCCAGTGACAGACTGGTGACCTGTCCAGGGTGTACCCCACCTCTTGCCCTATGGTATCTAGGATAGGCTCCAGCAACCTGGAAACTCTGAATTGGATAAGCAAAAAATAGATGTAGATAGAAGAAAATAGATAGACGTGATCACCACAGCATGAAGCAGTTTGATCTGGCAGAGTTTTATACTGGATTTCTTTCATGACACAACCACAAAGGGGATTATTTATGGCCTCAATCAAATTCAGTATATTTAGGCGAAACGAATATCTAGTGGTAAACATAAGCCAAAGGCTTCTTGACCTACTCTCCTCTATCCCAGTATTCTCAGTATCACTTTGTTTTTTTGCTCAGAGTAAACCCTGGTGTGTGGACTGGGCAAGCTTTCCTGACTACACTAAACTTAAAAGGGTAGAGTCTTTCCAGTGTGGTATTTGCCATGCTTGAAAAACATTGACATACTTCACATGCTACAAGGATCAAATCTTTCCTACAGGTACAGGTACACTGTTTGTATTGCTTCCTTCCTTTCTTGATTGATTTTTTTTTTAATGCATGTATAGGTGTTGGAAATTTTTTTTTTTTAACTGTATAAAAATGGTGTCTACAGAAGCCTAAATCTGATATTTAATGCCAACAGCTCTTCTAAAGGAGCTGTTGGCATTTGATGTAGGCTATCACAGTGCTGTGGTTAAATTACCTGTTTTCCTCTGAACTGTTCTGGAGATTACATATAACAGTGTGTCCAATCTTATGGGTATCCCCTCAGAAGGAATTATGTATCTGCTGAGCATGTCATATTTTATTTAGTACATATTAGCATTCTGTTTTTAGATTAAAGCATTACTGTGTCTAACACAGCCTCAAAGAACTTCTATCAAGTAAGCTCCTAAGTGGCAGTTATATATGAGGCTATGAAATACTCATTCAGTGAAACCTCACAGTTTTCACACTGAAGCTTATGAAGGTCTGATTTTTATTCTCACCGCTTTTGAGGTGGATGTAATCAACCTGGGAGGAATACTGCATTAAAGTATAAAACATGACATTTCCTGTTGCCACTAGGTGGTGCTTTAACTCTTGGTAACAATGGGCATATCAGTCTGTTCAGGGCAGGACTCTTATCATGCCCGTGCAGTTTGTGAGAGATTGGATTAGATTTCTTTGAGTATAGCAATTTCGTCCTTCACGGTGAACCATCGATATTCTCCATACTGCCAGAGTAATACCCTTTGGCAAAAACTTTTGCCAAGCTGTACCTTACAATGTAAAACATGACATTTACTGTTCCTACTAAGTAGCACTGTGACCACTGTCAAAAATTGCAGTTGAAAGGTGTTCAGGGTTGGAGCCTCATTACAAGTGAGAAGTTAGGTCCAAATTGAACAATGTATGTGTTAATGAGAGCAAATTGAAATTTGCCATGGCACCATGGATGCACCCTTTGACGAAAACTCAAGAGTGCCACAATTTAATGGGCCAGGTCTGTTGTGCAGACTGACTAAATATGAAGTCGATTCGGTAAAATTCCTAGTAGGAATTTGCAAAAGTACAACACCTGGAGATGGCAGACTTCCTTTTGGGTTAGCATCAATGGGCCCCTGACCCTTTTTGCTTGTCTAGGTACGTTGCACAGGTACAAATTTCGTACATGTAGCTCAAACTATGTGCCCGTAGTACTGCATAATATTCTGCATAGGTGGTGCTTTAGAGCTATTTTGAAACACTCATGTATGAATCTATTAAAATACAGTTTTGACCTACCGATGCATATGTAAAATTTCAAGAGTTTTTGAGCATGTTAAGGCCCTCATTCATACTAAAGAGAAACATCAGGAAACATCAAACAGCAGAACAATCTGTTTAGTATCTGAAATGATATATCTTCCTGCAGTGGATGTTTCAAAAAGACCAAATGCTTTATTCTAACTGAACTGAACCCAAAAAAGGAGCTAAGCTGAAAGAGGTGGTTGTTGGTTCCATTTCCTGTCTGAACCTTCACTGACCTTTAAAAGCAAAAGGGTTTTTTTGCATTTGCTTTGATCTACTGAGAACAAAGACAGTGACTGATTCTGCTCCCAACCAGTACAGCAAATGGCTAAACACACACATACAAACCGGTTTATATGATGGGTATCAGTAACACAAACACATACAAGAAATGCAAATCCTAACACACATTGATGTATTTTTATTGTATTCATTTCCTTCATGCTTAACCAAGAAGAACGATTTTCTTTCCAAGCTCCTCTCCATCCATAAGCACACTTCTTTGGCTTGACTGTGAGCTCTACCTACCTTGAAAGGTGGCTAGGGCTCTGGACAAGATGAACAGATGTGTGATGAATTGGTAATTGGAAATGGCCATTTTTTTTTCTTTTAGGCTCTGGGGACAAGGGAATCTGCCAGTAGCCCTTGGTCAAAACCAGCACTGTGAAAAAGTGAGTAGTGCCTAACCATTGCAGAGCGGAGCTCGTCGACCCAGGGCATGTGGTCAAATTGTGACACCTCATTCACCTTGCGGTAGTCAACACAAAACTGTATTGACCCAATTTTCTTCACCAGAAGAACTATGGGCAACACCATGCACTGTGTCACTCTTCTATCAATGCAATGCATTGAGTGGATGTTGCAATGCAGCAACATCCACTCTCTGGGTTGGTGTGAGATGGTCATCGCAAAGGAGCAAGGATTGAATATTAGAATTTGGCACCTCAGACCCCAACTTATCTTGATCCATAACAAGATTCACCAGACAAATGGGTTCAACCTCTCTCCACACTATCAGCAGTCAATAAATGTGACTAGCTAATAAATACTTAATAGTCTGTGTCACCATCATTCAAGACTAATATATGTTTTACATAGAAAATGTTTGATCAAAACTCACCAATTATGTCTGCTGTTCAAGCTTTACTGATATCTGCCTGGGTGGGAATTAGTACAGCATACAAATCTTAACAGATTTATGGCTGTACAGTTCTTGGCTCCAGTCAACTGTCCCCAGTGCTCTGGTTACTTTTTGAAGCCTGAGTTCCCATTTCCTAGGAAATGATGGAGTGAAGTCAAGATAAGCCAAGTACACTTATGTGTGCAAATAAATTTTGAACACATTACATAATTTATAAGGTATAACAATAAAGATAAAAAAGATAAAATTAAAAAAAAGTAAAATCTACTTAGATGTATGGTTTGGGCATAGTGCAGCTGACAAAAAGACAGGATGTGAGGTGTCAGAAAGGAAGGACAGGATTAGAAAAGACTATATCAGAAGCACAGGTCAGGCTGAGCGGTTAGAAGATAAAGTTAGAGAGGCGAAACTAAGATGGTTTGGACATGTGCAGAGGAGGAATATTGAGTAGATTGGACAAAGGATTTGTCACTACATCCATGAAGATTCATGGATGTAGTGATTCATCTATGAATCTTCATCGATGTAGTGATGGAGGACAAGTAAAGGATTGGTGGGGCAGAAGAGGAGGCTTAGATGGAGACTGATGATCTGCTGTAGAACCAAGATCACAAAATGTTGGCTGGGAAGTGTGAAGGGCCGATTACTAAGCCCTTATTATTCCATTCATTTAGTTTTGAGAAGGTTTTAGCCAGCAAAACTGAATCTTATTCAAATCACAAAGACTTGAAGAACCCTGGATCACCAGGGTTCAGTTGTAGATGTAGTGGAGTATTATCAATATTTTCATACTAGCATTTAATAAATTTTCCAGTTAATTCCACTGTAAGTTGCATAATTAGGAAATTCACTGATGATGTCAGAGGAAATAAGGGATAATTTAGCATTGAAAAGTTACTGACTCTTTTGATCAGATCTCATGAACTATAAAATATAAGCAGTATGGTTGGTAGAAAGTTGTAAGATTTATTTGGAATATAGAAAAACCATGAATGCTACAAAAGAAATGTGTTGTTTTTTAATTGCTCAGACCTTTCTGCATTTTGAAGCTGTTGCAGTTCTGAAAAAAAGCACAGTGAGAGCCAAAGTCACTGGAGAATCCCTATCCTGTCACGGGATAAAGTTGGAAAAGTGAGAGCAGCCTCTTTGTGGGCCTGCACAGTGTTCAAGCTGGAGAGAAGGAGGAGAAGGGAAGAAAAACGAGGGATGTTTGGAAGGGATACTGGTGTGTCACGGTAAGGTCCCTGGCTTGGGACACTGTGAGAAAATATTTTGATCCCATTTCTACTTCCCTTACTTGCTTTCTGACACTTTTATTATTAATTTTTTTTCATTCTTCCCTAATTCCAAAATAGGATATAGCTGAAGCTAGAGAAAGAAGGGTGAAGACAAAAACAGTGGGAGAAGCCAGCAGAGGGAACCCCCTGGTAGGCTCCATCAGTGCATGTGCATAAGAATTTGAGAGTTACTAAGTGGAGGCACAAAGACGTCTTTCCACTGCCATGGGGTAAGTACAATGCATGAGTGAGGAGAGGGGTTGCCCATTTAGACAGACCACAGCTACATTGATCCATGGGAAAGTTCATTGTTTTGTGTGTGTGTTAAAGAGAGTGATGAAGGAAGGAGTGGTTTTTAAGGAAGGGGAAGAGTTTGTGTGCGACACTCTGTGGTGAAACAGAGTGCTCATGCTGTGTGTGACAGCTATTTGAACATACTTGTTACAATAATTGGCTACATAATGGAACAATCTGAGTGTTTCAAGTTTATTGTCATGTACAGATAAACAGTGTAGCCACATTTACCCATAAGGAAATTCTTTGGCTCGTGCTCCTCAGCTTTACATGTGCATGTAGAGAGTAGTTATAAGAAGAAATAACAGCATAATAGAAATTGGCAGTGGACAGAAAGAAAGAGTGTAACTCTTTCTGAGAAACTTTTACAACATACTGAAAGAAAAGTGGTTCTGGCATTTATTAAAAAAAACACAAAACTGCTGCCTCACAGCCACGAAGGGGAATTTTAAGTACTGTCAAAATTTCAGTAAGTCTTTCTTTCTTGTTCCAACTGTTTATCCTTCAGTAGTGTGGCTTCAGTAGAGTGCCAGGTTGAGTCTGTCAGTTCTCACACTTTGACAGCCCCTCCTCTTGGATGATTTTTCATGTGTTACTGTAGCCGCCCACAGAAGCTAACATTAACAAACACATGCTGTCCTTTGAAAAAAAAAAAAGGTCTGTGCAAATCCCACAGTGCAGCATTGTACAGCACCACTTCCAACAAGGTCGTGGGACTTGTGGGATGAATCTGAACTTAGTCCATGGAATAGGGGACCAAGCTTGAAAGACAGCCAGGAAATCCTCACCTTTGACACCCCTCCCCCCCTTCCCCTTCTTTAAAGTGGACTACTATGATTGGAAATGGAGAATCTGAAGGGAAGTGGAGAATTTGACTGGCTTACTGGTTCGTTTTATTTTTGTATTGTTCATCCTCTGTCCCCTCTGCTTTTGGTTTCTTTTTCACCATTTCAAGGTCAGATTCTTTCTTTCTTATATAACTTAGCGCACATAAACACCAGACATCTTATTTTATTCAACATTTTCCCCTCTTAGCCACTAAAATAACTTATTAGTTCTGACAACTTATGACTGGGGTTAACATCACAAGTGTGCTGAGTTCTTGAAGTCAAGGATGAGTTCTGACTATATAAGGCCTCTGTCTGCTCTCCTCTGCTCCTGCTCCTCGTTCTGCAATTTGGCCTACTTAGTGGTGAAAATATCTCAAGAGGCCTTTTTGCTTTGGTCTTACTACACAAGATTACTAATGCTTATCTGCTGAGGTCTTTGATGCTCTTTTAGAGTTTTTTTTTAAATGTAGAACATTGGGGTGGTTAGATTTGTATATGGTGGCGATATGTTAAGAATAGGGGCAAACAACAAGCAAAGTCGAAATTTTTTAAACCTCTGAAGTGATTATTAGTATTCCATTGAGCTTTTCAAAAGATTGAGAGCTTCATTTGAATTTGCTTCATTAACTAATTCACAATGCTGCAACCACAAGATGAGAGTGATGGAACCACTTGTAACATTAATTTATATGTATACATTACAACAGATTGAATAATACACCATCCATAATGTATAGCATCTTGTTGTAAAATTGCCTTTCTCAGGTTTGCACAACTTTACAGGACTGTAAACATCTTGCTGCTCTTTCTGCTATTGTCTGCTGTTGCTCTGAACTACAAGGTAGCAAAGTTAGCTATGCTAGAGACTATCCGTTAAAGAAAGGTGGTTAGCAAGCATCCAGTAAACAATGCATTCAGTTCTGTTTCAGTTCTGGTGTGTGGTAAGTAGTTTCTTTTCTCCCAAGTCTCAGAAAAACTACAAAGAAATTTTTGTCTCAGTTTCTGTGACTTAACAATTTGCCTAAAATGTGTACTTTTCTGTTCTTGTTTCAAGTTTGCTAGATATGTAACATGTTTAACATGTTTAAAAGGTGATAACTCAACATTTTCTACTTATCAGATTATTTTTACTGCCCCTTAGTGGTAAAAAAAATCATTGACTGCAGCTTTAAAAATGTAGCAAGTTTTTACTTTGGTTCTAAATAAATCGTTGCTTTTGGCATTTTAAGCAGTCATAAAATTGGCAGATCTGTTTCTACCTTTCGGGTGTAATAGTTTGATTAATGCCCCACTCTTCACCTAGATTTAGATTGAGCTTGCCCAGCTTGGAAGTTATTGCTTTATAATAGGAACATGTAAGCAAAGGCCATGTGCTTTTCGTCACTCCAGGAGAAACAATTACATAATGAAGAAGGAGAAAAAAAAAAGTATGATCAAAGGTTTACATAGAGGGCTTGATGTTTGAATATGGACAAGTGTTGGCACACGTTTGTATTTATGTTCTTTAGTTCATGTTTCCAGTGCCTTCTTTCTCTCTTCTTTTGGTTTAGCTACCATCATTTCTGTTGAGGTTACATGAGTCACCTATTCCCTCTGGAGGTGACACAAATGGAGCAAAGTTCCCATTCTGGGGATCCCAAATTTCCATTTCAGGATGAGAGCTAAATGAGATAAACTGCATTTTGATGAGAGCGAGCGAGAGAGAGAGAGAGAGAGAGAGAGAGAGAGAGAGAGAGAGAGTGAGAATGAAATGAACTGATGTGTAAAAGTTATTACAACTCAGAATTCTCACCCATGTCTTAAGAGCCATACTCACTAAGAACAATCTTATATTTTTACAATTCTGTTTTACACTTTAAGATTTTTGACTCAAGCGTTAGAAAAGCTTTAATGGAGCACCGTGTCAAAACATGATTTACACTTAGAGGCAGTTGTCCACGGTACCTTTCAGAAACTGTAATAGCACACAGTCTGACTTGAGGACAAGTTTCCGCTGCAGAGGTGAAGTGTCAGCCAGCCAGGCGCCTTTGCGTTTATGTGAGCTGGGTAATAGATTCAGTAAATCTGTGAATGGAGAGAATAAACAGAATCAGATCCATGAAAGGAAGGTGAATCAAAGGATAGCTTATTGTGACCCTGGCCAGAGTTGTCCCTTGACTGCTAGAGACAAAGATTTATAGTCACACCTGCTATAGATCACTGATAATAAGGAACAAGCACTCAGAATTTCAAAAATGTAATACTGGTCTTACATAAATTATTATATTAAAAAAATATATTATATATAATATTTAAGTATATCTGCTGCCTTTTGGGTAGATTGGATATAAATCTTCAAATTTAGATTAAGTTTATAGAACAAAATTAGAATATTAGCAGCAGCAAAGTTATACTTACATTTCCAAGATCCTTTAAAAACTATATCCACCAGTTATTCCTTCCATTTGAGTAGTATAGCAACGATGGGATGGATGGTGTTCCTTTATTTTGTGCCTTAGTAATTTCTAATGTTTTTTACGTTCATAAATTTGAATGGAAGATATTGTTTTCCCCACCATTTTATTATGTGACTTTTATATGCTAAATGTTTGGCCTGCCACATAAGACCATAATGACTTTCCCATCACTTAGGTTCAGCCACACATTAGCTTCATTTTATTGATTTGCTGCCAGAACCAGCTGACTCCCACAGTATCAGCACAAATGATGAGGGAAGTGAGCTGGTGATTTAACCCAATATGTGGTCTGTTAGCTGGACCATTGTTGAAATATTGTGCTTTAGAGGAGTAGGTGTAATATTAAACAGTAACTTTTTATATTGGATGCTCTGTTTGACAGTATTGTTCATGTATATAATAAGTTTACTGTTCCTACTGGACTCTGTTATGGATGGTATGTAGTATGCTGTGCCCTCACCTGTGCATCCTCACTGTTGTGTGTTTAAAAAAATGTTGTTATGTTATCCTATTCCAGTGAATAAAATACTACATATAGATACTTTCAGAAAATGTTTTTTAAAGTTTTTGTCGAAAGTTTTGACAAAGGGGCTTTTTAAACAGAATATACATGTTAGAGTTATAAAGTTTACTAAAAAGTTTAATGAACATCAATTTCATTTTATTAAAAACTGACTTTTATTCAGCAATAGCTCAAACAACTGCTGTGCAATGATGTGCTTTAACTTTGTAGTGCTCAGAACTTGTAGAATCAAGAACTGAAGATTATCTTTGAGTTTACACACAGTACTGTGCATCTGCAAAATAGTCAAAGCACTTTACGGTTGTCATGTTATGGCCTTATTCAAACATAACAGGCAAATAAGTGTTCACAGCTTTTGCTGTCCTTTTAGTACGATGCTACAAGCTTTGCAGTACCTCTTAAGTTCCATCAGTTTGAATGGGGAACACGGCCATTTTCAGATCCCTCTAGAGACTTTCAGTTAGTTTCAAGTCTGGGCTCTCGCTGGCCACTCACTGATATTCACAGATTGGAACTGAAGCTACTCCTTTGTTATTTTGGCTGTGTGCTTAGGGTTATTGGGAAATGAACCTTTGCCCCAATCTGAGGCCCAGCAACAACCTGCTTTAAAAAACATCTCAATGAGCCAAGACTTTTTTGTGGACTGTCAAGACAAAAGCTGACCTTTTTGGAAGGTTTGCATTTGGCATAAAATCAATGAAGTATTTCTTTTAAAAAGTAGTTATATCGTTTCTAAGTGCCAAGTATCAAGAAATGCAAGCAGATCCGCATTACAGGATAAGCTGACAGAGGAAGGAAGACTCTGGAAAGACACCAGAACTGACAAGACACTAGTTAATGACTTAGTCAAGTTGGAAATTCTAAAAAAAAAAATAAAAAAAAAAAAAGACGGGAAAAAAAAAAAAAAAGGCTGGGAAAAGAAATGACTAGAACCCTACACAGGAATAGACTGTGTGTTTGTACATTAAGGAAAACCACCAGTTCTACAGAAAAAATACTTTCAAGACTGAAATGTCCTGAGGACAATCTGGAGAAATATTATACTTTTTATGCAAAGAGTTCTTTGGCCATAGAGATGTTGCTAATTCAGTTTTATTTATATAGCGCCAAATCACAACAACAGTTGCCTCACGGCACTTTATATTGTGAGATAAAGACCCTACAATAATACAGAAAAAAACCCAACAATCAGATAATCTGTTATGAGCAAGCACTTTGGTGACAGTTGGAAAGAGAAACTCCCTTTTAAGAGGAAGAAACATCTGGCAGAACCAGGCTCAGGGAGGAGTGCCCATCTGTCGTGGCTGGTTGACAGAAAGTGGAAGGAGTCATGAAGAATGGTTATGTCAAGATTTTGCAAGAAAACCTCAATCAGCAGCAAAGCTATATCTGGATAGTTATTTTGGCTTCTAGCAATTTTTTGAAAAATTGGTGAAAAACTACCTTATTGGTCATTGTAAATCTGTGGGGCGAACTGATGACCAAGGTCAGAGCCAGAAGACCATCAAATCTGGAGGAGCTTGAGAGGTTTGTCAAAGATGAATAGGCTAAGATTGTCCAGGACACTTGCTGAATACAAGAAATAACTACAAGCTTGTATCTAGGGAAAAAAAGAAGAAAAAAAAAGTAGCTACAGAATAGACTGTTAGCATAAGGGGAGCTATTAATTTTCACCCTAGCAGTTTTTGTGTGTCTGTGTGCAAAGTAAAATAATATAAGAAATCAAAATAAAACTGGGATGTTTGGAAAAGCTGCATTAAAGATTCCTTGTTCTCTTTAACAGGACTTGGAAAACTTTTGAAATAATGACATTTTTAACAATTTAGTCCTCATCTATTTGTAATGACAAAGTCTAATGTCATATTTACATGATATAAAATTATATTTAAAAGATACAGGGACAGCAAGCCTTTTGAACAGTTTGTGATAGACTTAGAACTGCAACTATGCTAACAGTAATGAGATGATAAGAGATTGTATGGTGTTTGTCAGAATTTGCTAAGTGCCAGTTCTGATTTAATACAGTGGAACCCCAGGTTACGAGTTTAATCCGTTCCAGAACCGAGCTTGTAACCCGATCAGCTCGTAACCCGAACGAATTTTCCCCATTTAAAATAATGGAAATGAGATTAATCTGTTCCAGCCCTCCCAAAAAGTCCCCAAAATATCATAAATAATGGAAAAAACATGTTTTTAAATAAGAAACAAACATCAAAATACTGTATTAGTAAATATAGTTAAATAAAAGATAAACCAACTTAAGAAAATATAACCTTTCCTTAGCGACAGACTGCAGTTAACGGAGAAGAAGGAGGGAGGAAGGGAGGACTAGATACGTACTGGCACGATGTAAAACTAAAACAACACTTTCTTAAACTTCAAACAAAACTAAAATTGCACTTTCTTAACTGCATGAATTGTAAAAAAAATAATTTTTCTAAACTTTAAACTTAGCCTACGTACACTTAACATTAAGTAGGAACGTATGATACATTTAACAATAATCATCTGTTTTTGCCTTTTTGGCTGCATTTTCGGCACCGTCACATAAAAAAAACAAACGCTAAAATTGCACTTTCTTAACTGTACGTACGTATGGAAGTGAGCCAAGCAGGTGTCATCATAAGGAATAAGCCTTTGAAATAGCTCTGGGTAGACGTTTCCGGGTAAGAAAGGTGAAACTAGCGGTGAGGTATCGGAGGTCTGCTTGTAAACCAGGCAGGCCTCGTAAACCGGGCAGAAATTTTGCTCCGATTGCGGCTCATAAACCGAATTACTCGTATACCGAGCTGCTTGTAACCTGGGGTTCCAGTGTACTGGGCAAAGCAATAGATATTGTTAGGTCTTACGAAATAGCACAAGCACAACTCAAAACAATAGCTGCCATAGTTTGAAGTTGTAGACAGTTCATGCAATCAGTAATCAAAGGAAGCAGTCTGGTTAGTAAAAATGAACTCAATGACAGTATAGACAGTGAGGATTTATTTATTGACCCAAGGGAATAACACCTGTAATACAAATTGAACCAAACATAACTCCATTCATTTTTATCTTGCTTGAGCCCTGAGCACGCCCACTTTGTGGCGAAGTCATTGAAACAAAAACAAGTAATTGAGTAGATGTGGATAAGGTACTGAAACTTTCAGCTTACCAACCCTCAACGAAATCGCATCCAGGGTTGGAGAAGCATGCTTAATTAAGAGTCAAGAATGTTAGGTCAGGCTCCTGGGGCCTAAAGCTCAAAGGAATCTTCCACGTTAACATAGGGAATTGAAAAAGACAATCAACAATGGATGGACATGGCAAACTGTTGCTACACCTGGAATATAGATCCACGGTCATAATGCACAAACTCAAGGAAATCTTCACCAGGCAGAAAATGGTTATAATGGAAAATGGTTATCGTTATAATACTGATTTTCCACTATATGTGGTCCACCTTTACCATGTTTTATAGGTCGTGAAGGAGGTTCACGTTTATATTTATATTTTTGCCAGAGAGGGGTTTCTGCTTGGCCAACCCCTTTGCAGCTAAGTGCCACAAAGCAAAATATCAGGGCCTGGAGCAGACCTCCCAAGGTAGAGGAGAATAAGATGAATGCCCAGGATCTGCACTGCCTCAACACATTACCTTACACCCTCTGCTTACTATTCATGTGCAGGCTGCCACACTGGATCTAACCTAGTTAGCAGAGCAAGCATGGAGCACCAGATCCCATTGAGGACTTAGAGTGTATGGATGCATATTTTCAGCTAATAAATTACCTAGGCATGTCACACATTCAAAGCACTTTACGGTTGTCATGTTATGGCCTTTTTGGCAGGTCACTTATATGTATGTAAATATATGATTGTGTCATACTTAACCATCATTTCAATGATATAGCACTACATTATCTCAGAGATTCTCAGATTACAAAGATGGACATGCTTCTAGAGCTAAAAATGATGAGACCTTTTGGAGAAAACCATTAGCAATATAAAAAATGGATGTAGCTACAACCAGTGATAATGTAGGCATCATCCACTTGTTTCTGAAGTCCTGTTTTGAGGCCTAGAGATTAATATTTCCACTCTCCAAAAAAACTTTTTTTTTTTTACAAAAAAACAGATGTGACAAGGAGGGGCAATTTTGACTGTGAAAAATGAGTGTACCACAGATAATCTTGCAATCCTTTTAAAAGATAATATCACCAAGAAACAAACAGAACTTCTATTCCAAAACAGGATAAACAAGGTTTTATCCATAATGAATAAAAGCAACAAAAATAAAGACTAGCTCTGTAAACTCATCAGGAAAGTGTTTACAGAGGCAAAATCAGAAAGTTGTTTCCCCATAGAGTTGTATAGAACCAGATAGTCTCATTCAGTTCTGCATTCTCTTTATTTTCAGGCGATGACTCCAATGAGTCCAGCATGCCAATATACTGCTCAAAACATTTAAGAAACACTTTTTAGTCAGTGTATAGCATCAAGCTGATTAAACTTCTGTGGTATTAATCTGGTCAGTTAAGTAGCAGAGGTGTTTTTTAATCAGTGTTGGCTTCACTGGTGTTCATGAAATCAACAACAGGTCGACTATAGAAGCAACAATGAGACAACCCCCCCAAACAGAAATGGTTTTACAGGTCAAAGCCAGTGACATTTTTCCCTCCTCATTTTTTCTAACTGTTTTTCACTAGTTTTGCATTTGGCTAGGGTCAGTGTCACTACTGGTAGCATGAAGAGATACCTGGACCCTACCAATGTTGCACAGGTAATCCAAATCCTCCAGGAGGGCACATCAGCATGTGACATTGCCAGAAGGCTTGTTGTATCTCCCAGCACAGTCTCAAGACCATGGAGGAAATTCCAGAAGACAGACATTTACTCTACTAGGTCTTTAACCCATCATCAGGACTGGTATTTGCTCCTTTGAACAGGATGAGCACTGCCAGAGCCCCACAAAATGACCTCCAGCAGGCCACTGGTGTAAATGTCTTTGACAAAACAATCAGAAACAGACTTCATGTGGGTGGCCTAAGGGCCGAACATGCTGTAGTGAGCCTTGTGCTTATTGCCCTGCACCATAGAGCCTGACTGGCATTTGTCATCAACAAGTGCCTTTGAGATCTGATGTATTTTCAGAGTGTTCCCTTAAATTTTTTTTTTCCCATAGTTACATAGATTTGGTGACATCACAAGTTGGTGTGCATAACAAACAATGACCATATAATAGGCTTGATTCTGGTAGTAGTAAGGCGTGTGCTGGTAGTGATCATGATATTTCACTTTATCCGTGTAATATAGTAATTTCAATAGTGCATTACCCCTGTTCTGTCAGGCCGAAGACAGAAAAATTACACTTAACTGCTTTCCCTGAACTGATCA
The DNA here is from genome assembly GCA_015108175.1 of Pelvicachromis taeniatus. Taxonomy (NCBI): domain Eukaryota; kingdom Metazoa; phylum Chordata; class Actinopteri; order Cichliformes; family Cichlidae; genus Pelvicachromis; species Pelvicachromis taeniatus. The sequence continues at coordinate 5,399 of VURO01045920.1, read as the reverse complement.
ACAAATTCCTGATTTGATCATTATTTCAGTGACTGATGAAGGATGCTACTTCCACTGATTTTTTGCCTTTTCCTTCAACATTGGTGTCTTTCAGCCTACTTTAGCATGAATGGTTGGTCAATAAAAATGTGAAAAAGGAGTCCCAAAAACATGATTCTGTTTATCTGGTCATAGCATTTTCAGTGGGAGAAACGTTTCGTCACTCATCTACGTGACTTCTTCAGTCATTATCCATTTGCATAATGACTGAAACTAGCACCACTGAAGGAACAATGGGCGGGAGGTCAGTTCCTTGATCATTAATATGCAAATTCACATGACCATTGATCAACAACCACTACCACTACAACAACTAAATTATTTGCATAATGACTGAATGTACTGTTTGTAAGGTTGGGGAAACCTGCAGTCAGCTGAGACTGAAGAAGTCCAGATGAACAGAATCAACTTTTTGGGATTTACTTACCTGGATTATTGAGTATGAATCAAGACATGATGCATGTGCAGTCATACAGTGCAGCTTGGTTACATGTTTTTAAAAGTTCCATTTCCTGCTTAGGGGGTAATTACACAAGTTACACAATTACACATGAGCTTCAGTACAACAACTCATGCATACGTGTCATTCTTAATGAAATTACTAGAATTACAGCAGACATATGCAGTAAATTGATCCATCACCTGTTGCCATTAGCCCTTGACTAATGGCAATAGGTGTGTGCTTGTTTTCTCTTTACAGACTGAAGTTCAGTTCCTCCCAAGTTCATGAATCAAGAATCTGCTTTTGTTCAATTCCAAGAAAGACCATATTTTAACATCTATTTGATGTACTTGATGTTTGAGTAATGATAGCTGAATGTTTTGCAAACATAGTGATCAATATTAGTTCACGTTTAATAATTCCCTGTAAGACATGGGTAAATTCCAAGTATCTGTGGGGATAAAGGCTTTAATCTGGTGAGATATGGCACTATAACTTGATTATAAAGTCTTATTGAACACTAAACAACATGACAGCCACCTTATTATTCCCCAAATCATTATGTTCCCAGTGTTTAATGTTTGCTGTAACTATTTTTTGCCCCATGATAAAAAAAAAACAGAAAAATTATAATGCATTAATGTACATGTTTACAGGGTTTTTACAGATCCTCAAAGTCTTAAAATGTATTTATTTTAGTAGCGATAACATTTACAGTGACTCTAACATAATGCTTTGTCTCCTCTGTTAGTATTACTATATTTAGTTAACATTAGATTTACTTAATATTAACGTTTTCAACATCAACATTATGTATTTATTTATTGTATTATTTGTATTTTTTTTATATTCTCATTTTTACTCACTAGTTCATGTGTTAGCATTAGTACAATGAAAAATGCAGGTTAAATGAAAATCATAATGAGGAAAAGAATCATTGGAATTTCTTGTTTAGCAATTTTTAGGTAACTTGCAAGAGAGATACTGAGCCCTTTCAGAATAGTGTTCAGTATCTCTACAAGGTACTTTTGAGGTTTTAAAGTTTATAGTACAGTAGATTTAACAGCTTAAAAACAGAGATTGGTAGATGGTAGATGTCATAGACATGGGGAAAAACTAGTTCTATTACATAAATGCAGGGACCTCAATTTCAATAGCAAGGGCTGCAGTCTGTAAATATCTATTCTGACAGACACCTGTTGACACAGTGACTATGTAGCGCTGCACACACTTGTCCTCACTGTCCTGTGAACATGCAAATCGTGCTAAAAAGAGGAAGCTTATGTTTACTTTACAGACAAGCCTTAGCAATTATGACCCATATAAACATGCAGTACTGAGCAACTTTCTCTGCATTTCTCTCTGAGGTTACACAGATATTATTGATGAAGATGAGTTCTTCAGCAGTCATCTCAGGCAGCAATTTTTCTTCTGTTCCTAAGCAACTAATGATCCTCTAATGGTTTCTAATCCATCTTGTGCTCGAAAGGAAGCAAGTAAGTGATTTTCCACATGGAGCAATTATTAAAAGTTGACATGATGGTATAATGTGCAGCAAGTTTTGTTTTAAATTCTGCTTATTCCAAATTGGCAATTGTACAGGAATAATCATCCTAGATCGTGTAATTGGACTACTTGTAGTTCTGTGTGATGTTTTTGCGCAGCAACTTTTTGGCTTGTCATTGCTGGAAAAGCACTCGTGGAATATTAAAAATGATTGCATTCCAGTTGAGTTCCAGGTTCTTGGTGTTTTGCATGCTGGTTCACTGAGATTGTATAATGGGACAATGTCAGCTGTGAAAAAGTTTGGAGGATTTTTGTCTGTGGAGTAGACAAATTGTTGAAATTGTATGCTCTTGTTGCAGCTGAATAATGCTGTACATTATTCGGTTTGCACTACAGTGGCCAAAACATAAAAAAGAAGAATGTTTACCAGAACTATGATTAGGTGAACCAGCACTTAATCTTGTTTTTTTACTTTTGAGGTCTGTTTCTTGATATCCCCATTATATTTGCATGGCAGCTTTGATGCTTAGTTAACAGTGTTCCATGAAAAAATATATATATATATATAAACTATAACTATAAACTATGCTGTATGCTGATTCTGATTCCAAACATTACACATACACACACTGAATATTTGAATGGGGAAAGCCTGCCATGGAGGTTGTAGACTTGTTTGCTTACTCCACCCAGGTAATTTGCACTGTTTGGTAGAAGCCACATACCGGAATGACACATCCTCCTGGTTGGCTCTCTCTGCTTGCCCATTGGTCTGGAGGTAAAGACCACAAGAAAAATTAACCTAAGTCCTAAGGGTGGAGCAAAACTTTCTACACCCAAGAAGAAAACTGGTGTCCACAGACTGACACAATGTTCAAATTAATTCCATGTTAACATGTGCTCTAGCAACATGGTTGTTTCTAGCCATGAGGGGAACTTGAGCAGAGTGAAAAAGTGAGCAGCATTAGAAAGATGATCAGTGATATTTTTAACAGAACTGGCCACAAAAATACTCTGAAGAAATGCAATTGTGTATTTTTTTATAGGATGATATGAGAATTTGGCTGCGACCACAATGTCCTGATTCCTAATCTAATGTAGAAGTGACTGGGAGGACAATTACCTTACCTGAAAGACAGCCAACGATCCAGACAGAATCAGAGGCCACATGTTGGTGGTACAAGGCATCTGGCTTTATATTAGATAATAGGAACTGGGATGATAAGTTATAGTGAAGTTTATCCTAATAAACAACAAGGCCAACAGGACTTGTTGAATGTTTAGGCGCTTCTGCTATGCCAAGGTTTTGTGATCTGTCCATACAATGAAGGGATAGAGTGGCAGCTCTTTATGGAGCATTCATTTGCTCTACTCCAAAGAGCAAATGAATGATCTCCTATACTTCTTATTTGAATGTCAAAATACGTGGGGAGCGATTTTTGAATAATATGAAAATTAGGATGACTTCACAGTTTTACAGGTCTTTCACACAACAGTTCTGTGCCTTAAACCAGCTGTTGTAGTTTGACAGTAGCATCGAGGATATCAGAAATAATATATCTCTCTAGTAATATATTTAAAGACGATCTTCAGCAACTGGAGCAAGCTACAAACGATGCAGTCCAGTTTGCCATAATTTCCAAAAAGGTAAGCTAGGCTGCGTATAAATGAGCAGGAATATTGTAGACTGTATCTGAAACTTCCTTCAGGAGCATTGTTTTATTATGGTGGGAAAGGCTTCTCACCAAGGTTCTCAGTGGACTTGTGGTTCATTCCTGCTTTGTGCAGATCTACTGTCTTGTCTCTGACATCTTTTGGCAGCTCTTTGGTCTTGCACATTGTGGTGGCAAGGTTAGTATGAAAGAAACTGATGCTTTGGACAGGATTGTTTTATACATATAATGAGTTTACATCCATTTGGAATTGATTAAATTATTGATTGATCATAATCCAGTTTGTCGGAGTCTGTAAGAATCACAATTCTGGCTGGGTTATAGGGGATGGAATATTATTTCACTCATTAAATCTGGAAATCAATTTATGACTTATATGTAACGTGCTTTTATAGATATTTACCTGGTATTCTGTCTCTCTTATATTGCAATTCCACGTGAAAGACCAATACAAAGTGGTGTACATGTGAGAAGTGGAACAAAAATCATACATTATTCCAAACATTTTTTACAAATAAATAATTGAAAAGTGGGGTGTGCGTAATTATTCAGCCCCCTTTGGTCTGAGTGTAGTCAGTTGCCCATAGGCAATGCCTGATGACTGCTAATGACTAAATTGTGCACCTGTGTGTAATCTAATGTCAGTACAAATACAGCTGCTCTGTGACGGCCTCAGAGGTTGTCTAAGAGAATGATTTTTGTGTATGATTTTCGTTCCACTTCTCACACCACTTTGTATTGGTCTTTCACGTGGAATTCCTTTTTTTTTTTTTTGTTCCGTTTGGATCTTTACCTATCAGAATTACTGTCTGAAGGTCAAGAGGGATGCCCAACGGATTTATTTTACCAAAAGGACCATCATGGCTTTGCCGTAGTGATCCATTTGATTCACCTTTGTTATTATTTATTTATGTAATTTTCATTTGTTACAGACATGACATGATTGGGGGACAGGAAAAGGAGAGAGAGAAAGAAGGGGAGTGAGGGGGAGAAAAACTCAGGGGAAGAGGGATCATGAGAGAAAGAAACAACAACAAAAAACACTGGATCACCTGTTGGAACAAGCAAAGAGAAACGACAACAATAAAAAAGGCAAAAGAGAACATGCCAGAGTAATGCAGAGCAACACAATCTGGGGACCACAGCAATAACAGAGTTTAACAGTAAATACTGAATATTGGCTGTGCAGTATTTAGAACTGACAGCACATAATGTGTTCCAAAACAGCAGCCAGGGAAGGTGTAAATTGTGTCTCTGAACACCTGTGTGTACACCTGTGTGGATGTGCGCAAAGCTTCTCCATGTAATGATTTGTCAGAGGGTGTGGGGAGCCATAGCTCCATCCCCCAAGGCATGAAGCATGCACGGAGGAGATCCAGGGTCTAGACAGCCAGAGGTCCCCACAACACGAGAGCCCTAGGAGGACCACCCAAGGGGCAACTGTGCCACCCTCCTGGAAGGAGCTGAGGAGAGCCCCAGATGAGGGGTCACCCAGCAGCCACGGAACAGAAGCCAGAGGGGGCCGTAGTGACGTGCCTGCAGGCTCCGCAAGTAGCCAGCCGCGCCACGGCGGGCCGGGAACAGGCCCAGTGGCCAGAGGCATGAGGGTCCCCACCCCCGGGAAGGGGCCTGACCAAGCCACGGGTGCCAGGCCCTGACAAGCAGCCACCGGGAGTGAGCAGGTACATACCCGGGCACCCAGCCCTGGACATTAAGAACCACCGATGCACCAACGTCTG
>VURO01045894.1:0-10661 GCA_015108175.1 Pelvicachromis taeniatus | reverse complement strand
CTGTACCTGTAAAGTCCCTGTACTGTGACCTGTAAAGGTCCCTGTAAAGGTCCCTGTACCTGTAAAGGTCCCTGTACCTGTAACTGTCCCTGTAAAGGTCCCTGTACTGTGACCTGTAAAGGTCCCTGTGTTTGTAAAGGTCCCTGTAAAGATCCCTGTACCTGTAAAGGTCCCTGTAAAGGTCCCTGTAAAGGTCCCTGTACTGTGACCTGTAAAGGTCCCTGTAAAGGTCTCTGTACTGTGACCTGTAAAGTTCCCTGTAAAGGTCCCTGTACTGTGACCTGTAAAGTTCCCTGTACTGTGACCTGTAAAGGTCCCTGTACTGTACCTGTAAAGGTCCCTGTACTGTGACCTGTAAAGGTCCCTGTAAAGGTCCCTGTACTGTGACCCTGTACTGTGACCTGTAAAGACACCTGTACTGTGACCTGTAAAGGTCCCTGTAAAGGTCCCTGTACTGTGACCTGTAAAGACACCTGTACTGTGACCTGTAAAGGTCCCTGTAAAGGTCCCTGTACTGTGACCTGTAAAGGTCCCTGTAAAGGTCCCTGTACTGTGACCTGTAAAGGTCCTCTGTACTGTGACCTGTAAAGGTCCCTGTACTGTGACCTGTAAAGGTCCCTGTACTGTGACCTGTTGGCTTCAGGACATCCTCTCTACTTAAGATTAGCCTTCTAGCTTCCCTGTGTGATACAGCTTATAGCTGGGGCTAGTTATGCTGCAGTATAATGAGCTGCTGAGGAGCTTCCCATGATGCACTGAGCATTTCTTCTTCACTCCCTCTGTGTTTATAAATCAATGATTAAACCGTCTCTCCTACAGTTTGATCTTTGTCCCGTCTCGTCCTTCCCCCCCCAACCGCTCATGTCTCATAGCTGCCTTAATGTGCTTCCTAATACCGCAGGGTGCTTACCTTACAAGCTAGAGTGCCTTGAGGTGACTGTTTTAATGAATTAGTGCTACATAAATAAAACTGAGATGAATTTAAAATGACAACAATAGCAGCCACCTGACTGGACTGCTGGCCTCGGATGCAGCAGGAGCAGATCTCAGTCGACGAGTGAACAGATCCTGTTTGGTAACGCTGACTGCTTCTACAACATGATGCATGTTGTAGACGTAACGCTGGAGAACGAGGGCATGATGAGCACAGTGGTTAGCCCCGGTTCAGCATCGTGATATTGTCCAGTTTTAATTCAAACATTGGTTGAGCGTTAACCACAAGACATGATAAACAGACCAATGGGACCAATGGGCCTCGTCCATATTAGCAGCTGTACAACACAAACAGTCTTTTTCAAACGCCCCGTGGTTATAGCAGATGTTAGAGCACCAATTAAAAACAACCACAGGGCTGATTGCTTCTTATTTACGTCTTGCTTGGCTCTCTCACAGTCAAACGAGTCGTAAACTCTGCAGCACGTCACCTGCCTGAGCTGACCGAGTACAGCACAGCGCTCACTGCCCCACTTTTCTGCCAAGGTGTCGCAAAGACGGTAAGAATGGCCCAAAGTGAATGAGCAACGCAGACCAGGCTAACTGCTCCTCACACGAGTCAAAACATGATGCCTACCTCCAGATGCAAAGGCCAAAGCACACAGTCCTGCCATTGTGTCCACTGGAGGGATGCCGACGAGCAGACAGCCGATGGGCGACACAGTGTGACCTATGCAGCGAGCTGTCGAGCAGGAGAGCAGGGTGGTACTACCACATCTCCCCACAACAGGACATTTACAAGGGTTTGACTCACTTCCAGACATTGTTCCTCTCACTAACAGGAAAGCAGCAGCATATAAGCTGCTACCAACAATACCCGCCCCTTCCCTCAAACGCAGCGGTGAAAAAAGAAAACAGCAAGCTTCAGGACTGAAACTGCTCTGCACTGTTTGTTTTCACCGCCTTTTAAAGGAATTAGCAGCAGTGTTGGTCAGTGACAGGGCAAGCATGCTATCAGCAGACACTGTTCCTGCTGCCACTTTGTGGGCTATTATATAAAGACAGGCTATTATTGGCCTCCACTTCAAAGGAGCTGAAAGATCAATAAAAGGTGTTTCAGACACACTTAGACCTCTGAGATAAGAGATGCTCACCGCGGCACGACTTACTCTGTTAGTCAGACACCGCACCACAGAAACCACGGGATTATTATAGGATTATTAGAGATTATTATAGGATTATTACACATTATTATAGATTATTATGGGATTATTAAAGGATCATTATAGATTATTATAGGATTATAATAGGATTATTATACATTATTATGGGATTATTACACATTAAAGATTATTATGGGATTACTATAGGATCATTATAAATTTTTATAGATTATTATGGGATTATTATAGGATTATTATACATTATTATAGATCATATGATCATTATAGGATTATTATAGATTATTATAGGATCATTATAGGGTCATTATAGGATCATTATAGATTATTATGGGATTATTATAGATTATTATAGATTATTATAGGATTATCATATGATCATTATAGGATTATTATAGGATTATTTTGGTCAACTTTATACAAACTTTCTATGAAGTAAAATGAACTACAACAGTGTATATATTTTAGTATTAATTTGTCAGTCACCTGCCGTCCTGTCCCGTCTTCTTCTCATTTTTTTGTTCTGGGTGAAGAGCTGGCGAATTCCAGCTATCCAACCCAACAAGCCACTGCCCACGAGTCTACTGCATTTAAAGAAGTTCCCTTATGTCGTCCAACAGATCCACGGTTCAGGAGGATAAAACGGATGAAACTGCCACTGCAGCTCTTTCTAAGTCCATATGTGTAAAAGTGGAAGCCCAAAGCCTCGGCCAGAACGACATGTGCAGCTGCCAGCAGAACAACGAAGCAGAGGACTGTTTTATGCCAGGTAAGCAGTTTTTATTCAGCACATATGTTTGATTCCACTTCTTGTAATATATCCTCAGATACCAATAATTACAAATGGCAGACATGTCTTCATGGTCGATTGCTGCACTCTGGCTGAACAGCATTTACAAACCCAAAGGTTCAGCTCGTGTCCAGCTCCACAGCTTTATTGTTACTCTGAACTATGGCGATGCATGTAGTGTACACGCATCGCCATAGTTCAGAGTTAGCCTCAATTGGTGGCTTTGACGTGGCTCTTTATGTGGTGCTGAGTATGACACAAGCAGCTGACGTCGTATGTGGCTCTGCTAACGGTGCACCTCTATGTTGTTACAGCAAACATTCTCACCAACATACCGCCTTAAAAATCTTTGACATGTTCTTGTTGCTCATGCTCAGCAGGACGAAGGGCCCATGGTTTATAAAGAGAGTATGTGAGCATGGTGTGATCGGAGTCTGTGATGTAAGCATGCATGAAGGAGTTAAAGGACTAACTTAGAAATGAGACCCAAACAGAGCTGATGAAAATGACTCGTCTCCGTCAGCGAGTCAACAACAGAGACGTTTGAAAGTAGCAATGGCGTCACGCACCTTCAACATTTCTGTTCATGGCATTGTTTTTAAAGGCAAACTTGGAGCCTTGGACATGTCAGCGTGCAGTGCTGGTCGTGTGATACACACAGCTGACAGCTCAACTGTAACATCTCAATAAATGATTTTCAGATGGGCAGTAATAATGTGTAGAGTACGCAAACTACTAACAAGAGTCATCGGGTCACAACGCTGAAATACAGATACAGGCTTGCTGCTGGTCACACGTGAGGGTAGGGTTTACACTGGCTGTACTGGGAACAGCCGACAGACTGGAGCTGCCAAGGCTGTCAGAGAGCCTCCCAGCAAAAACAACATGGGGGAGGTGTTCAGTGCAAATGCAGCAGCTGCACTGTCAGAAACACTGGCTGCTGTTCTCTCTGCCGATACGATGGATCGTTCACGGCGTGAGGATGAAGGCGGCAATTCCACTGATTCCAGGATTAAAATGCAGAAAGCACAAAACAACCCACACTGACAGTCCATGACATCATCACTGGCACCTTAGCTTACCTCAGTCCTCATGCAACCTTTCTGTGCACACTGGTCAGGTGACCACGTCGCCCTGCCTCCACACTCACCTTACCTTTGACTCGAATGTAGAAGAGCAGCATGAGCAGCATCCCTCCAGCTGAATGTTCCCGCGCCTTCATATTCTCGCTCTCATGGTGGTGAGCAGCTCTGCTGCTGCCGCCGCCTTTCTCCTCCTACTCCTGCTCTCAGTTTGGCTCTTCTATCGTGGTCTCCTCCCTCCCCCTTCCCTCCACGGTGCCCTGTGGCTGCTTCTCCTCAGCCTCCTGCCGCCTTAAATAAAGCGCCTCACAGAAGCTCCGTGCATACAGACACCATTTTTTCTATTCCTTCTTGCCGTTGTGCATCAAATGTTTCTCACTGAAAGAGGATCACGTCACATGACGGAGGCTTTGCAACAACCTGCGGTCTGCACCCACACTGCAGTTACAGCTGGCTGCCACAAGATGGCAGAACACGCTGTGATCCAGCAGTACCAAGGCCTCTGCAGGCAGCAGTTTGGACCTAAATATAGACCTCAGCCACTATTTTTAGTGACGGTGCCTATTGGAGCACATCCTGGAAGACAGTCACACTTTGTCTCTACAAGAAGTTCAAGCACTGCTCTCTGACATCACCCCAAGAGCTTATGTGACACTTAATGCTACATTTCTCTCTATAAAAGATCTAGAATAAGAAGTTAAAGGACTGTATGGGTTAATTATTCTGTTGTGGAAGCACAAAGCCAGCTTTAAAACTGTCAAAAGGTTCTTTGGACATGAGGTACGTAAGGAAACAACTACAAAATGAGACAAAAGACAAACGAAGCCGTTCCTGTCGTCCCTGAAATTAAAGCTCGACTGATTTGTTTTAATGACACATTTATTTTCCCGTACTGTATCTGCACGTCTGTGAAACTCTGGATTAATACACAGCTTATAACTATTATTCTAGTGAGACACAAAAGTAACCAGTGCTGCTAACGTTTTCTGTTCAAATTCGAGGATTTTGTTGAAGGTTGAGGCAACAAAATGAATACAGCAATATATAATCCACTTACTGGCAACATGAATGAAGAAACCTGAGAGAAGAAAAACAACTCTGCTCAGTATGTGAACTGACCGGGTGAGAGCTTATCATACACTACTGTTATAGCTCTGTGAAGGCGATGCTGGGCCAGGACATGTTAGATGCAGCGTTCAGTGAGGGGCCAGTGTCGAAGCATTTTCAGCCAAACAAAGACAAAAACAAAGGAAAAAGAAGCTGTAGCTGCCCTCTCATCAGATCCCTCAGCCGAGACACGAGAGGATCATGTCCTCCTGTGGCATGAAGACAACGTAAACATGTTCGCCTGGACTCCAGGACACAACTGTCCCAAACGGCAGCGCAGTGAAGACGTGTGATGTCTGATTCTGCTTGTATCAGGTAACAGTCACACACCCCAACACAGCCCATAGGACACATGAGCGTTTCTCTGACTGAGCGTGGTCTCTGTTTAAGACCAATTCAAGCCGGAGCGTCAGATGTGACGATGATTGAGTTCCCGTCGAGTCCATAAAAGCAGCCTCGCCTGCCAGCGTTGCAACACCAGGGGAGGCTGAGCCTTCCTTCACAGTGATGGAGAAAGGTTATTCTCTACAAAAGCAACCTTCAGGACATTAGAATTGTATCAGCAGTTGCAGAAGCAGTCTGTGTACTGCAGCCACTCTGAAAGAGCGCTGCCACTCACAGCTGGCTGCACTGGGAGGAAGTGAAGACCGTTTCCTGTCCTCTGGGCTTATTTCAGACAGACAAGCTAACATCATGCATCTCAAAGAGGCCAGTGCAGTTTGTCTTCACATTCAATTCCATTGATGATAAATACAACTGTAATATAACTGATCATTTGGACACCCTGTCAAAGCCACTGAAGCTGGTGAAGCATTAGAGGGCTGGACTAAAACCATAATAGTTCCCAAGGATTGTCAGGCGACAACAAGCTCATGGAAACAAGAAGAAACAGTACGGCTGTTTAAATTCTCAGGTTCTACATCATCGTGGTCTCAAATGGACTACTGCCATGACATGAGCTTACGTTAGATAACAATGTCAAAATGCAGAAGAATAACCACAGGTTTAGTGCAGCGAGGTGCTGCTAATCCAATGGCTTCATTAACGAATCAGCAACAAGCATTCCAACAACGCATTCAGTGGTTTGTTAACACACTGACACAACAACAACAAAGGAGGAGGTTTATCCATCCATCTGGCCTTTTCAGGGTCACGGGGGGGGGGCTGGAGCCTATCCCAGCTATCCCACACCCTGGACAGGTCGCCAGTCTGTCGCAGGGCTAACACACATAGACAACCATTCACACCTATGGGCACCTATCCCCACTAAGTGCATGTCTGTGGACTGTGGGAGGAAACCGGAGGACCCGGGGAGAACCCACGCAAACACAGCGAGAACATGCAGACTCCACACAGAAAGACCTGATGGTGGGATTGAACTCAGGACCTTCTAGCTGTGAGGCAACAGTGCTGACCGCTGTGCCACGGGGTCATCTCCAATTAATCTGAAGCCAATCATTCCACAATGAGAAGGATTACTCAGAGGTGGAACAAATTTACGACAGCAGTCAATCTTTCCAGCACATTTCACCACAATGTCAGCTGTTCATGCGATGCTTAGAGAAACCCCAAAGTTACATTAGTTACCATGGTAGTTATTCTTAGTTACCATGTTAGTTATTCTTAGTTACCATGTTAGTTATGATTAGTTACCATGTTAGTTATGATTAGTTACCATGTTAGTTATTATTAGTTACCATGTTAGTTATTATTAGTTACCATGTTAGTTATTATTAGTTACCATGTTAGTTATTATTAGTTACCATGTTAGTTATTATTAGTTACCATGTTAGTTATGATTAGTTACCATGTTAGTTATGATTAGTTACCATGTTAGTTATGATTAGTTACCATGTTATTATTATTAGTTACCATGTTAGTTATTATTAGTTACCATGTTAGTTATTATTAGTTACCATGTTATTATTATTAGTTACCATGTTATTATTATTAGTTACCATGTTATTATTAAGGTTTGTGGCAGAACAGTTGAAAAAAGCCGGGGAATGCCTCACAGGTAGCACAGGCTAGTTTTACAAACTAGCATCTAAACAAACTGCAAGATTTCTGGAACAATGTCCTTTTGGACAGATGAGACCTATAATGTGTGCTATCATGCACACATTATAGGTCTCATCTGTCCAAAAGGACATGAGACCTATAATGTGTGCTATATGCACAGCGACTCATCAGCACCAACACCCAGCAGCCATCGAGCATGGTGTTGGCATGGTGGTGAGCAGCCACAGGACCTGACCATGACCTCTTCCAGCCCTCTCATGCTCAGCGCTCACTGCAGCGGGCCGCTGTTCACAGGCTGTGTTGGTGTATGTGTGTCAGTGTTGATGGTGTACGGCACACAAACCACTACACTGGACACTAATGCATCACTCCAAATGTATAGATTTTTCTTCTATTGACAGAAATGTACTGATGCATAGAGAGGAGCGCGGCTGAGGAGTCATGAGCACGATGCACTTTGTTCCCACTGCACTAGAACAGAAGCTGTCCCACAAATAACAACAAATATTTGTGTTCTTTTATAGTTTTTCCACAGTGTAGGTTATTTATTGTCCACCTACGTGGACATGTACAAAGAAAACTCTTCTCTTCGTGCCTAAAGATGAAAAAGTCCTGACTGAGGTCGTCATGATTGATGCATGACGGGGCCGGGGTCAGATGTGAGGCGAGCTTGGCTCAAACACACACTGATCCAAGCACACGAAGCAAAGCTGTGGAGCAGCGCAGGCGAATGTTTGCTTAATGATGTCTTACTGATCAGTTTTACAAAAGTCCGTCTGTCTTCCTGCTGGACGATCCACCAGACAAATATAGAACGTGACTAAACAGAGTTAAACTTACATCAGAGATGATCTGAATTCTGACATTTTTTGTGCTATTCATCATCATACTATTAGTGTTAGTATAATTTGGCAACAAATGTCAATACTATTAATACTACATGTCTGCCCTCTGTGCTCTGTGCCAGTAGCAGCTCAGCACTGGTACCCACTCAGCAGCAGATATACCAAACAGGTTACAGCTGTATAACCATGACAACATCATGGGACGTGTGAGCCTGAGGATGAGCCAGTGTTCAAAGTAAAGTGAAGGAAAAAGACACATGACAGCTCTGATGTGTAGTTTGCAGACCATATTTGATTGAAGGCAGCTGTGAGTCTGCATGTGCTCCACAATCAGAAGAGAACATGTGCTGCACATACACAACAATGAACAAGACCACAAGTCTTTGGTCAAATTCTGCTGCTGCTCATTTGCAGCTCCTGCTGGACCATCTTTGCCTTCACAAAATCAACAACAACAGAGAACAGCAAGGTGACCTGATCAGCCGTGTGGTAGAGAAATTCAAGCTTAAGATAAAATGTGACTGAAAAGACTCATCCTGGGAAACCGCTGAGCCCGCCGCTGCTTCTGCGCCGCGGCGAGCTTCAGCAACACGACTGCTGCACGGCCTGGTTGTGCAGCTGAAGTGGGTGCCCAGTGGGAGCATTACACCAGCCTTTTGTGCATTAGCCCTTTGAACACATGTGCTGCAGGCGGACACCATTTACTGCAGTTTAATAGTAGGACATACCAGTCCAGGTATGCAGCAGATTCATCAGACGGTTGTTCTTCCATTACATATTTGCAGAATAAAACATTTTTTAAAAAAAAGTACTTTAGACAAGTTTTTATTATATTACAGCAACGTTTTGTTTGGAAGTTCGGGTTGTGTTAGTGCCTATGGTACTCCAGCTGTAAAGCTGCCCTTTCAGCTACACTGAAGTACTGAACGACTTTCATAACTGTTAGCTGCTGGGAACAGACAAGCTAGCTCCCAGTGCTGGTCCCAATAACTGGGAGGGTTGCACCAGGAAGCACATCTGCCATGGCAACGCAAAGATGGATGCAGCCAAATGATAACTTCCCACGTTAAGCCATCATTGAGGCAGCATTTAGAGACCATCTATTAACAGTAATGTGAGACCGCACAGGCCATCAGTCCTGCTCATGTGTAACAGTCTTAACAGGGTGACACAAAAATGTTTCTGACTCAAGCTGAAAAACCAGAAACTAAACAGCTGTTGGCTACTGAAACATCTGACCAGCGAGTACTGCGCAGTACTACTACCCAGTACTACCTCAGACATACCCATACTGTTGTCATTGTGTGTTTCTGGACCTACAGAGAGTTTAACAGTATTCCTAATCTAAATGTGAACGAGGAAGTGCAGCGGGGTCTTCCTCACAGCAGACGTCTTTCTGACACTAAGTGTGAGGCTCCTCCACTGTTTCAATGCCGTGTGCACAGCAGCGACCTGAAGCACACTCCCACAGTGTTACATCCACACTGTGTGGACTGTGGATGCTGTGGCTTCGATGACAACAAACGCACTCGCACCTTAGATCACCTGCAAGCTGGAAACAGGAAACAGTCTGTCGGCCTTACAGAGGAAAGAAGATACGTTTATACGTTTACTTATGTTTACGTCACTGACACACGGCGGTTGGCCTCTGCACACAGTTCACATTACTTTGGCTACATACACCATCACTCATCTCTAACAGGCTGTTACAGAAGTGTTGTGTTTTCTCATGTTTCACATGAATGCTGTACTATTATTATTATTATTATTCACAGTGAACGTAATATGAAGTGAAATGGACCTGTGGAGGCCTGCTAACATCAGTCTGCTGTAGGCTTCATCTCATCTGCTCTGTAATAAATAAGAACCAATGATCGATGTGGTCTGCGGGGAAGTGTGCTAAAATTCAATCCTGTCACAGGTAGCTGTGTTTGCTGCAGTGATGACATCACAGGTGATCACAGGTGTGTGTGCTCACCATGCAGACAGACACTGATATGTCAAACACGTCCCTCCCCCACTCACTCCACTGTGATTCGCTTCAATGAGAGCGTTCTTTGACACACTGCCTGCACCCACACCAGCTCAGGTTACCATGCTGTACATGTGGAGTCCATCTACCGTATAGCTTCTAATAGTGGCCTGTCTCTTATTGACGCCGGTTTCTAATAAACGCCGGTTTGAAAACACGTCACGACAAATAGACGCCGTCTCCAATAGTAGCCGGGCGACCTTCGACCCGGAAGTCCCTCCGCGCTGTCGTCGGTCCTCCCCCCTCGTCACTGGGCCAGCTGTCTCCAATCAGCCGTCATCTACGACCAGCAGCATTAAGCTGATGCAGCGACCATGGAAGTGGGATTATTACACTGAACTGGAACTGTGGGCTAGCGGACCTGCTAACTGTGATTTCTGCTCTTTTACTTCCTCTCCTGGAGAGTCGGGGAGAGAAGTTTCGGGGAGCACCACTCGTGCACTGGGCTACCACAGACAAGGAGACACTCGGGAGCAAAGGAGGAGCACAACTGGGAACTGCATTATTAGTGAACTGTTGGAGCACGTTTGGGAGCGCTGTAAGTAAACACACTGTCTTTGCACCTCAGTCTAAAAACCGGCCTGGGTCCTCTTTCCCTCTCACTTCCACCACAATTCAGTCTGAGGAGGGAATAAGAGCCGGTCTCTTTTAAACGCCGGGCCGGCCGGA
>VURO01045886.1:0-14681 GCA_015108175.1 Pelvicachromis taeniatus | reverse complement strand
CTGTCTTGCAAGAGTTACATGCTTGTGTGTGTGTGTGTGTGTGTGTGTGTGTGTGTGTGTGTGTGTGTGTGTGTACAGAAGAGAACTGTGTTATTTACTCTGCATTTATGAGTCAAAGCTTTTATGTTTCCATCTACTGTAGAGATATGTGTAATGACTAAAAGTGGGAAAAAGATGCAGGGCGTGAGCCAGACATTTTATTTTCAGTAAAATCTGTGTGTGTGTGTCTGTGTGTGTGTGTGTGTGTGTGTGTGTGTGTGTCTGTCTGTCTGTCTGTCTGTCTGTCTGTCTGTCTCAGAACGACAGCAGTAATGAAGCCTTCCATCTGTCGTTTGGAGACCGGTGAAGTGGAGTGGGTTGGGGGCTGTGCCTGTGTGCACTATGAGTGCGTATGCAAAGGTCAATCCTGGTTTAGCCTCCGACGTTTCCCAATGTCTGCCAATTTCAAAAAATGTAATTGCTTATGTTTTCTTCTACAAAACAGTTACTTAGCTGCAGAAGGTAATGGTCCATTTTCATCATCGGCTAATGAATATCGACAGCATCACGCTCAGGACGCCCCACCGCCCTTAATCCCCTCATATTTTTTTGTTCTTTCCTATATCTCTCACACTCCCCCTCTCCCTTCCCAGCCATTGAGATCCACTTTCATCTCATTTTATAAAGCCATGAAACATCAGGCAGCAGCATAAATCTAACATGTGATTGCCGTAATGACCTGGAGCTGCACCATCCCGACTGACAAACGTATAGCAAGAGGATGGAGGGCTCGCACCGTGCAGTGCTCGCAGGGTCAAGGCTGTCCCATAGCGACAAACAATGTGCAGTAATGCAACACAGCCAGCTAGTTTATAAAACTACTCATGCGCAGTACATGCCATAGCGGGGCAAACCTTGCTGCTCAAATTGCACTGAACGCTCATCCAGAGATATATGCTGAATAAAACACTAATGGGATTTAATTTCCTTGGTCCTCTGGAACCCTGACACGAGCCACAGCGCCTAACACAAATATCATTCACAGAGCGTACAACACAGAGAGCCATTGACAAGAGAGAGGACAATGAATGCAGGCACTTTAAACACCACATCTTCCTACACGCTGTGCAGTTTCATGGAAACACAAGTACAAGCACAAGTAGGGCAAAAACAGTGCAGCTCTAAGACAGAGTTTCCACAGTAATATTTAGATCCCAACACAGCACTATTGCTGCCATTTGCTTTGGGTGGAAAAATTATGTTTTAACACTGAAACTTAATGTCCCTAAACTAAATCATTGCTTGCATCTACCAGCAATTTCTCATGGTGATGTCATGGGGTTGCAGCAAGCAGCAATTTAAAAATTTGATAATAAGAAGGCCATTTGATTTATATTTATGAACAGTGGTTACACTAATACTAATGGTGGTTATACTAATGTTCATATCAGTGAGTTCTCACAAGGTGTCTCTTGCTGCATTGGTAATATTGAACAAACAAAGTCTATATTTTGGGGGTTGGGGGGGCAGTGATGGAGTAAGTCAAGTGTGGTCAGCACTTGGTCAGGAGTAAGTCAGGACACTACAATTTGCACAATCTGCATTCCGTTGGGGATTTTATTTGCGTTAAAATGTCTTTTTTTTTTTTTTTTTTACCACACAAACCCTTCACAGTCAAAAAGACCTGTAAGACTATGTCTGTGTCTTGCCTTATGCAATGCAGAGGCTTGCACTTGAAGTGGCTGGAGGTCCATCCGTCCGTCCATCCATCCATCCATCCATCCATCCATTTTCTTCCACATGACCATAGTGATCATAGGTGAGGATAGGGACATAGAATGATTGGTAAATCAAAGGCTTGGCTTTTATGCTCAGCTCTCTCTTCACCACACACCTGTACAACATCCTTATCACTGCAGCCATGGTCCATATCTCCACAACATCAACAACTCATTCCTGACCTGGAGCGGGCCCTCCGCCCTTTCCCGACTGAGCTCTAAAAGTCAGAACCAGGATCTTAAAATGGACTCTGAATTCAATATGAAGCCGGTGTAACTGAAATAGCAACAGTGTCGCATGTGAATACTTTGGTCAAAAGCCTAGCTGCAGCGTTTTGCACAAGCTGCAGACGTTCTAGGCAACCTTTGCTTAGACATATAAACAGTGAGTTGCAATAGTCCAAGCCTGAAGAAATAAGTGCATGTATAGCAATCTCCAGTTCAGAGCGAGATACAATAGGGCTTAACAGCAATGAGAATGAACCAGATACTTGATATGACCATCCAATATGAAAGTCGAGTCAAAAGTTACACCTAAATTCCTGATAAAAGATTTCATGTACACCAAAAGAGGAGAAAGGGCTTTCACTATCTGGGGTCAAAATCTGTCAGGAGCACAGACAAGAACTTCAGTTTTTCCTCATTAAGCTGGAGGAAGTTAACAGCCATCCAACATTTAATCAAATCTAAGCAGTCATTCAGAAGCTGGAGCTTAGATAAATCTTGGGGCTTAAAAGAAATGTATAAATGAATGTCATCAGCATAACAGTGATAGGAAATGTCCTCAAAGGGGCTCATTATATGTTGGAGGGGAAGAAGGCATATTAAAAATAGCTAAGGCCCCAAAACCAAACCTTGAGGGACACTTTCCTGCATCATTACTCATTAAAATGTCACTAGAGACTTCAAGAAGGGCTGTTTCTGTAGCGTGAACTCTACGAAAGCCGTACTGAAACTTGTCCAAAGCTGCTATAAGTTGCTTAGCCACAACCTTTTCTATAAGCTTAGCAATTAACAGTAATTTAGAGCTTAGCCTGTAACTGCACATAAGAGTAGGGTCTAACCAAGGTTTTTTTAAAGGTGGAAGAATAGCATCATTTTAAAAATAAACAGGAACCATACCAGACGCCAGTGAAGAGTTGATTAAACTGAGCACACATGGACCAATAGACTGGAAGACATTTTTGAATAACGATGCAGGTAGAATGTCAAGTGAACAAGAGGATGCTTTCACTGAAGTCACTAGTTTTACCAGTTTGCTAGAGAAACACGAGAAAGAGTATCCAAAATGACAGGCCGAATTGTAGTAGAAATGGACAAAACAGGAGCTGACTGTAAAAAATTCTTTCTTACGTTATTGACTTTTTCAAGGAGGAAAGAAAGAACAGTTTCGTCATTTGAAGAAATAGGTGCATGCAGGGAGAACAGGATTAACAAGACCTTAGGATTACCTCTGGTCTTTGCAACCGAATGTGAGAAAAGGTAGCCATCGCATCTCTGATAGCATTATTAAAAGAAGCTAAAAGGTCCTTTAGGTAAAGGAGGTGAACATTTAGATGAATACTGTCATCTAGCCAAGGTGGAGATTTGGAGGGAGAACCTCGTCTCGGTTTAACCTGACAAATCTCGTCTAAAATGGAAAGACAATAATTATTGAAAAGGATAAGCGGAAGCAAATGGAAGGTTGGTTAAGAAGTCGACACCATTATGAGGAGATAGCTGTAAGTTAAAAGCACTTGCAAATTTCTCCGCTGTGGAGGAGTTTGTGATGTGAGAGCTAACCCGCCGTCGAACAGGGGACAAAAGCGCATGAAAAGATAAGTTAAAAAGAATAACATGGTGATCAGAAATAAAAATGTCCTCAGCCCAATAAAATCAATATCCAGACCCAGAGAAAAGACTACCGGTAGAGGATGGAAAATGCTGAACGATTAGGGTGAGACATCGTGAGGCATCATAGAGGATTGGATGGATAGCAAAGCCAGGCGATCCTAGACCAAGGCAGCCAATACAACATTGATACAAAGTGTGAACAGCAGAGCAGAGAAAGATAACGCAAAAATAGAACAGGACAAACCGCACCCAGCAGCAGCAGAGCCAAACACAGGCGCTATCATACCGTAAAACATCATGTGTGAACGTGGACAGGCAGGGACTTTTAAAAAAACTCAGTGTACAATGCCAACCATTCCCCCTATCTACTTGCCTTGAGCTAGCTAAGTGAAGACATGGAGAACTGGAATGGGCAACCATCCTGAACGCCCCATGCCTGTAGAGGACCCAAGGGTCCACTAATCCATTGTGTTTATTGGTTTAATTAGTTAATTAGTAAGCAATGATTTGATTAATTAACCAAATTGTATAGATTTCTGATCTTCCTGCAGAAGATCAAATGGCCTTGTAGAGGATGAACTGCCCTTTTGCCTCATAATAAACATCCGTTGTTTAAAAAGCTCTTTCTAATAGAACCAATGCTAAAATTTACACTAGCTGTTGTTGATTCTTTACTTTCCCCCCAAGAAAGGAGACCTTCCAGTTTTGCACTAAAAGCTACTTCAAGAAAAACTAAAAAAAAAAAGTGTTTCCTGCAAAATGCCATAACGCCGTTGGCTGTGTGAGTGTTAAGTGTGTCCACATGGAGACAGGCCTGACCCTGGCAGCAGTGCTGAGGGCCGTACATCGCTGTGACCTTTCTGATCACCGCTCCAGCCTGCTGCCTTTGTTCGCCTAATGTGTTCCACACAAAGCGACTTTTGACCAAGAACAGAGGAAGAAGCGGGGCAGAGATGGAAAGATAACGACAGAAGGGACGGAATTAATGGATAAAGGGACAGGCGTCGGCTGGAGGTCCGCGCTAATGGTCCCTACGCGTTTTGTAATTAGGAGCAGTGTCAAGAGACACTGGGGAGGAAGTGGGGGTGGTCAAACAACAGGCAAAGAGAAAACAGGCCAATGGGGAAAGGAAGATGGAGAGAAGACAGATATCCAAGCAGACAGATGGAATAAAGCCAGAGAGAGAGGGGAAGAAAGAGAATACAGAAAGAAGAGATTAGAGGCCAATTACATGGAAACCAAAGAGCTTGACTTCTAAAGAAAGCCAAGAGAAGGAGCTCCCATCATCTGATCAGTAATTGATCTTGTGCCATTGTGCCTTCCGCGTCAATGTGAGAGTGTGTATGTGTGTGTGTGCTTGCATTGGGTTGGGGGTAGTTTAAGCTTAAAAATGGACCTCTCATGCCAATAAACCTTTGAATAGCACTTTCTGAAGGCAAAATTAACAACTTCATGGACAACAATGATAAGCAGAGCACATGTTTTGATGTGGTTTTGGGCTTATCAAGGCTACTTTGAAATTTAAGTGAAATTTTTTCTGCAGTGCTGAAACTCTACAGGAAATTATTTCATGGTACCGGTACTTAAGACGTTTGTTTGAAATTCAAGAGCAGATTTTGTGCCGCCTTGTTGTTTATTACAGTAATAGTTGATGTTCCCATATGAATTCTAATTCGTTTTTTTCTTTCAAACCCTAATCCTTATGTTTCTTAGTATAGTTTCAGTCATATAAGGTTCATATCAAGGCCGCCAAGGTTTAATAATTTCAGTATGTCAGTGCAGAAGGGTCTAAATACCTCCTGGGGCACCACGAGCTCCTCCCACTTCAGAACAAGCTCATGTTTGTAATTCAACTCCATTTTCAATGTGTACATCAGTCAGAAATAGCAGCTGTCCGAGCAAGCAGAAGAAAGATTAGCCACTGTAAATAAACCTCACGTAATGCTAATTCATCGGACCATGACTGGCTAAAGTCAATGGAAGAGTAACAGCTATGTATCCCACAGTGTTTCAAGGCCAAAAATGGTATCCTACCGCGTCATGTTTTATTGTATGTAGCATTGACTGCAACTAAGCAACCTAAGAAAATGTTCTTTCATTACTCCAACTCTTAGCCAGCAAAGATTGGGATTATCTCTGTACTATAAGAATAGGATGCTGTCATATATTGTTACTGTGAAAAACTCACATTTAAGCTAATGCATGCAACCAGTTAGAAAATATATTCTTGTTTACGGTTTAGGAAAACAGAGCAATTTTCATACTGCAAAAAGTTGATTCTGTTCATCTGAACGTAGCTGCTCCAGTGGGAGAAATGTTTCATCACTCATCCAAGTGACTTCTTCAGTCTCAGCTGACTGCAGGTTTCCCCAACCTTATAAACAGTACATTTTCATAATGACAGTTTTTCTTGAGCATGCATCAAGACATTTTGCATACAGTGCCATGCAGAAGTGTGGAGCCACCCCTCATTTCTTTATATTTTGATAGGAAAATGGGAATTAGGTGCTGTGATTTACTGAAACTTGTGCAAACATAAATGAAAATACAGTATGTAGGGATAAAAACAGAGTTTATACAATCCTGACGAGATTGAAAGTCAGTACTGATCACCTTTATTCTTCAACACTCTTGCTCTTAGGCAGCTTTCTTGTAATTTCCTTAAGTTCTCCCGGCTTCTTGAAGGACATTCAAAGCTATTCTTTGGATGTTTCTGCCTTTTGTTCTGTTCTTTGTAAAGTTGATCCCACAATGTTTCAATAATGTTGAGGTCTCTGAATTCTGTCACTCCACGTGAATCCATGACAACAGTGTTCCATACTTTTGTGTGTTCATAATTCCATCAACTTTGAAAAGACACCTAATACCACCATCTGAAATGCAACCCCAAACCATGACAAAACCATGTTTTACAGATGGCTATAGATACTTAATGTTGTACCTTTCTCCTGGTGTCCTTTGTACACATTGATGACAATTTGAACCATCCATCCATTCGCAGCCGCTTATCCTTTTCAGGGTCGCGGGGGGCGCTGGAGCCTATCCCAGCTGTCTTAGGGCGAGAGGCAGGGTATACCCTGGGCAGGTCGCCAGTCTGTCGCAGGGCTAACACACATAGTCAGACAACCATTCGCACTCACAGTCACTCCCGCATTCACACCTATGGGCAATTTAGATTTTCCAATTAACCTATCCCCACAAACTGCATGTCTTCGGACCTTGGGAGGAAGCCGGAGTCCCCGGAGAGAACCCACGCAAACACAGGGAGAACATGCAAACTCCACACAGAAAGACCCCGGCCTGATGGTGCAATTGAACTCAGGACCGTCTTGCTGTGAGGCAACAGTGTAAACCACCGTGCCACCCCAATTTGACATAATTTGAACCAATTATGTCAAATTTGGACTCATCCCTAGATTCATACCTGTTGCACCAATTTTCAGTTCTTGCGTGATTTGGCATCCCTCAGCTTTGTCTCCCAATTTCTTTTCTGTAAGAACAGCTTCTTGACAGCCACCCTTCCACTGAGACCGTTTCTGATGAGGTTTTGGCAAACAATAGCTGGATCTTCTAAAGGGGCTGTGTTTTAGGCCTGCCACTTCTGCTTTTGTCCTCTACTTATCCAGTTTCCAAAAATATGATAAAGACACACTGCATACCATGATGAGATATGCCAAGTTTTCTTTGGGAATCACCTCGGTGGTGCAAATTTATGACTGTCAAACTGTGTTATTTTTTCCAGTTTCCAGAGATTCAACGAAAGAAATGATAACAAATTATGTGTTTTCAACACAGGCTGCTAGTAAGAAAGTGCCTAAAGATAAAACCTTATTCTTTGCGATGTTCATCCCTTGAGATATATTCCTTTTAAATGTCTGAATGATTTATAGGTCAGTTTTAAGTGTCTTAACAAACAAAAGGTATTCCTCTGAGAAAGATCAGGTGCTGCTAGCTCCCTGTCAATTAATGCAGCTATGCCCCTAAATTTAGTCCTTACCTGCATCCATATTGAAGAGTTCTAAGAAGGTTTACCAAGCCAACAGGTGATAAGAACTTTCAGGCATAGTGTTGTTCTTTTAATATCAACAGCAAAACATTCTTTTCAATACTAATTATCTAGCCATTTTTAACATGGAGATCCTATGAAGATTGAATTGCCAATTTGGAAATTCAATCTTCCATGGAAAGCTATCTGCCTAGTACCATGTTGAATCTCTGATAACACAAGGCTACAAAATTAAATACTTCTATATTGAAGATGATAACTCAACACCAAAACCGCATATTTGTGGTTTGCTTCCCACAGCAAGCTAGTTAGCGAGCATTGGCATTGCTATAGATAACCTGTGCTCTTCCTCTGTTTAGTGTATCCCTGCCTAAACCATGATGAATCCTATTATTTCCCTTCCACTATACTTTAGAACACACAGATTCTATGTAAGGTTCTCTATGCATGCTCTAAATATGCCTATGCAGCTCCTTGTTCCCTGTGTGTGTGCATTAGCATGTATGAACACGTGTTTCCAACACATGCGATAAGGGATGGGCATCACCAGGGCAGCACTACGAGTGAACGAGGGAGATCAGTCAAAGACTTAAAGCCCTGCTCCCCAGTGGAGGAAACAGACAGGCTTTGATGTTGATGTGAACAAATAAAAGGAAGCCAAAATGAGTGGAATGGACTATTATCTGCTGTGGAGAGGGCCTCCCGTGGAAGGGAGACTGCCTGCCTGCTTTGCTTGGAATCAAGAGGGTGAAGAGAGGAACTGAGGAAGATGGGGGGAAAGAGATTTTGTGTGAGAAAGACACACACACACACACACGCGCGCGCACACTGCAAGAATCTAAATGATTTCTCTTGAACTAAATACCAATACTGCAATTTTTTATATTTTCTGTGTGTGAGGCATCTGACAGAATACGTTTGTATACTCAATATCTACTTAAACGCTTCAAGAGGCCAAGTAAGGCTCATTGCCAGAGAATCCAGAAAATGGTAAAATGGAAATTATATTAACCTTGCTGTGTACGATGCAGTCTGCTCAGATAAACAACAAATAAAATATGATTTCTTAAGCAAGAGGGAACAGTGAATTGCTGTACTGGAATTAATTTTAGAGGCACTAATAATAAGACTTGGCATGTCCAGTTTAGTACTGCTAACGGTAACTCACAGAGAAAGGCACAAGGCCATTTGCCAAAGCCACAAATAGACTAAATCCAACAATAAAATCTGCATTAGCTTCTTGCTGAAGCTGAAAGTGGAGAAATTGAATAACCATACCTACGTTAACTGGTAACTAAGCAGAAGTAGGCCATCTAATTCAATTACTATTGTATATTTGTCATAGGCCAATTCAGAACCAGACTTTCCCCAAAGCAAAAACCAGCATGCAAAAAAAGGTCATGTATTCTAGAAATGAATAGAGGAGCATTTAAAGGCACAGGGAACTTGTTTGCACAAGCTGACACATGTTAACTATCTTTTGTACTGGCTGGAAAAAGTAGGTCAGATGTACCGCCAGCAAGTGTACAGGACTAACAACAGACAGCAAACGAGACACAGAGAGGATTCGTGCAATGCTGACCCGCTGCAGATAGTTCTGTTTATTTTGAACAGATTACATACCAGAATGCAGAGCGCCATTAAAAAGTTTGAAGTCACTGAGAAATGTTACTGTTTCTGAAAGAAAAAACTAAAGTTATGGGAATTAATAATTAAAGGTTATATAATACATTTACAGTTATACTTCCTATAGTCCTTCCTATATAGGGGTGGGGGAACTCCAGGCCTCAAGGGCCGGTGTCCTGCAGGTTGTAGATGTGTCCTTGATCCAACACAGATTATTTAAATGGCTAAATGACCTCCTCAACATATCTCGCAGTTCTTAAACTAATCCTTTGATTCAGGTGTGCTGACCCAGGGTGAGATCTAAAACCTGCAGGACACCGACCCTTGAGGCCCGGAGTTGGACGCCCCTGAACTGGAGATTTTGTTGTACTTGCCCTGTTGCTCAATTTGCACACTTGACCCCCCACTCCTCATCATTTTAGTTGTGGCTACAATCCCCCATGGAGGGAGTAGTACACACTGTTGTAAGCTTAACTAAGAACATATTTAGGACATTTAATTGAACTATGTTGTAATAGTTATGAAAACAGAATTTTCTTTATTTATTAAAAACAAGAAGATTTCTTTTTTCATTAGCCTCTCTTTTTTCATGCAGTGTACACATGCATTGACCCTAAACTACATTATGAATATTATATTCCAGTAAGCAATACAGCAATGACACTGTAAATGAAATATCGGAGAAGAATGTTAAAAGGCATGTGGTAGGGAAGCTGTGCTGTACGGGACACCACAGCGTTCCCTCTCATACTTTATGTCTCTGCTCTGCTTTTAACGTTTAAAAGCCTCACACACTGCACAAATTAACAAACCGTCCAAAGGTTTACAAGAATAACAACACAGCTGGTTAAATGGCCACCCATAAGACCGACTAACATAATGGAGGAAATCCGATAATAGATTGTCAGCCCCCTATACCTTTGATGTCATCCATCCATCCATTCTCAGTCACTTCTCCTTTTCAGGGTCGCGGGGGGCGCTGGAGCCTATCCCAGCTGTCTTAGGGCGAGAGGTGGGGTACACCCTGGACAGGTCGCCAGTCTGTCGCAGGGCTAACACAGATAGACAGACAACCAGTTGCACAGTCACTCTCGCATTAACACCTATGGGCAATTTAGAGTTTTCAATTAACCTATCCCCACAAACTGCATGTGTTTGGACTGTGGGAGAAAGCCGGAGTACCGGAGAGAACCCACGCAAACACGGGGAGAACATGCAAACTCCACACAGAAAGACCCCGGCCTGATGGTGGAATTGAACTCAGGACCGTCTTGCTGTGAGGCAACAGTGCTAACCACCGTACCACCGTGCCACCTTTGATGCCATTAATAATAAATAATTAAAAAGGGGGTCTTTTACTTGGAGGATGATTTACAGTCTGGTGCGTTTCCTGCACTAGGCACGTGCTGAAGTGAAGAATGAATGTGCTTCGCTTTTTACCGAGTCCTGGCATCTTCTGAACTTTGAAACGATGTGTCTAGTCAACTTCAGTTTTTTTCTGTCGCAGAACCATGACAGTGAATGAAGGTTTGGGGGCGTTGGCTGCTAAAAGTTGTAATTAGTTTGCGGTGCCACATCTGCTGAAGGGCAGTCATCTTTAATGAACATCAGCAGCCCTAATGGAGCGTAAAATGACACTAGGAAATACAAGATGTCATGGTCAACGAGGGAACGGCTACATCAGTCAGACTCTTCATTTCCTTACACATACACTTTAGTTTAGAGAAGCAGCTCACTTACTTTATAAAATGTATCTCTCAGGCGTTGGCACGAGGGTTGTTCAGCAGAATAGATGTTCTAAATTTAAACATTCGAACATGATTCTTTATAAGTATTTAGTAAGAAATGCTGAGATGTTACATATCTTCTTTACTTTGCCCCTTTTCCATCCTTTGCCTCCTTCTTTTTTATCGCAATATCTCTAAACATGTTCCGCAGGTTTTTCTGTTGTGAAGTCGTGCTGTGGAACACTGAGCTCGGCCAAGGTTTTGATTTATTCATGAGGTTCAATGAGGAAGGTCTTTGATGTCCATGAATTATTTAAAGACAACACTTTTTAAAATAATTCCTTACTTTGGGAATTACTTCCCAGCGCTACCCCACCAAATCTTTATCACTGGAGTGAGGAGAGACACTAAGAAAGAAAAAGGCATCCATGACTGGCAACACCCGAGACCGAGCTAGAATTCATTTTTCCGAAGAGTTTGCACATTTTATCCATTAATACAAGTGTTTTATAAACTTTTGTTCTGTCCTTTAAGAGTGGGTGTCTCTTTTTATTTCCAAATGGTGGGCACAGTGTCTTGGAACAAAACACTTTTTACACAGTTGGTTGGTGCTGCTATCCAAGTACCTAAAGTAAGTTGTCTTCAAACACAAGTAATTCTTTGGTAGATTTTACAGCAGTTGCAATTGAAGTCCCAACCTGCTCTCTGTCGGTCGTGTGCTGTAGGGCTATTTTTGCATCTTAGATGCTAGGAAAGAAATATTAGGAAAGAAAAGATAAGTTAGGCATTCACATACGTTCCAAAAGTCTTGAGCCACACCTCCTTCCTTAATCTTTTGCTTCAAAGAAGGCAGACTTTTTGTCATTTTAAAAATGATGAGCGATGGTTCTTCAGGCTTTCTAAAATTCAAAGTTTTTCTTTTGACACTGGCTACTCATTCACTCATTTTCAGTCCAGAGGAATTTTAAGCCACTTAACTCTCGCCTATGAATTATTTAAGCATAAATGTCATGAGCCTGGGTCTCGGGGCCCAGGCTCATGGGTTTTTTGGAGATTACCCCAGGCTGGCGATCCTCGCGGGTCGTCCTGCCCGTGGGTCTGTGTTAAGCATGCTCTGCTGTCCTCTATTTCCTTGCTTTTATGTATAGGTGTTTGGATGTGTGTGTGTGTGTGTGTGTGTGTATCCGAAAGGCCAGTTTACAGGCACCGTCAGGCCGAGAGGAGTTCCCGCACTGAAGCCAACCACACCTGTAGCTCATCAGCTGATTGCCTTCATCAGGAGCCTCTCTATTTAACAGTGTGACGGGGCTTCAGTCGACGCTGGATTAAGTAGTCATACCCGTCAGTACGGTATAGATTTAGTTGAATTAATAAAAAAGCTCATGGCAGAGACACAATATAGGTATAATATAGTATCTTTGCACCAATAAGGTAATTCCCAAAGAACTATCAGCTGAGACCTTGGCATATCTAGGCATGGTGTGCAGTGTGTCCTGAAAGCAAACTTTCATGCTTTTAAGACCTGACACAGGACCTGAGAAATGCATCTGACCCTTCAGTTAATCCACCTACAGTTTTCCAAAACAGTTGGTGTCAAGAAGCCACTGTTAAGAACAGGGAAAAAAGGAGAAAAGGCCGAGGTATCCCATATCACACATGAACTGGAATGAAAATCACTGGCAACAGGTCTTATTGAGTGATAAATCCGAATTAGAATCAAAACATGAGAAGGTCTAGAGAGAGGTACAATAGTGTACATTTCAGACAGTGCTGTTGGGGATTTTGTCAAAATCGATGGAATTATAAACACGGAAAATTACCATCAGATTTTGATCCACCATGTAATACCATTTGGAAAGAAACAGCTTCGTTTTCCAGCATGACAATGATCCTAAACACACTGTCAGTTCAGTAAAATCATACCTGGATATAACAACACACAGTGGATCACTATCAGTCACGGACCGACCTCCCCAGAGCCAAGACCTCAACTTTACTGAAGCAGTGTGGGATCATCTGGACAGAGATGAGAAGAGAACAAAAGGCTTTAAATGTCCTTCAAGGAGCATCGAGAACTATTCCTGAAGACTACTTAAAGAAATTTACATGAAAGTTTGACTAAGTGAGTTCAGGCTGTGTTAAACAATAAAAGGTGGTCACAACAAACTTACAGTATATAATACTGTAATTCATTCAGTGTCACCATAGGTTTATATTTAATTTTATAAATAATAAGCATGATTTTTGTTTAAACAATTATGGCCATATGCAGAATTTGTGCGTCACAATAAGCAATCTAGATTCTGCAGAGCCATTTCCGTGTCCCCCACACTTATCCATTTTCTTTGTTGGTAAAAAAAAATAAATAAAAAAAAATCTAATTATAGCTGAAATTATTGCTAGTAATTCTGACCCACTTTTCCTGAAACTGAAATGAACAGTTTAAAATTCACTCTTTTTTTTTTCCAAGACAAAAAAGTGTTTTTGTGTCACCACATTTAACAGCAGGTCCACTAGTTCTGACCCATGACATCCACGACACCCAAATGGACTTTTTGGTATTTTAATTCCTATAGATGTAATAAATTAAAATAAAAAACATAAGAGATATGACTCGTGTCAGTTTAAAGTTTTCTTTTTCTTTTTAATAGTGCTGTCTCTCTATATATTTTACTTCTTTAAAAACTCTGGTGCTAACCTTTAGGTGCTACAATGTTATCTCCTCATTTAGGTAATTTCATACCATTTAAATTTACAACCCCACTTTCTCTTTTTCCCTCCACTTGTTCTCTGTAGTTGGCAGTAAGACCATGCGTCAGTCACTTAAACATCTGTCCTAATACATCCCAAATCTGTCCATGTATGGCTTTCTGTTTTTTTAAGATACGTGTTCCTATTGATTGAAATTGATAGTTTATTAGGATACTGACATGAATAAAATATGATAGTATATGTGTAATTTATCCTGGCTGGTGGAATACGCACTCTCATAGGAAGCTGTAATATTAGTGCATGCATGCAGTTAAAACTCCTGGTGATTAGTGATAGCTGAGACCCCCTGCTGGTACTAATGTTAAGTCCGGTGAGCAGCCAACTAATCTCAGCTTGTCTCTCATTTGATTTGTCCACTGAGTAGTAACAGAGTGTGGTCTTTTATCACATTGTAAAACCACCCTTCTGTCATGTACAGTACTGCAGCAGCATTACTCTTTCTGCTCTGGCAGTCCTCCCTTTGTCTCAGTTTCTCGTTCACGTACCAGTGCAACGAGCGTGCAGGCACAAATTCCCCCTCCCTCCCCGTGTCCCCGTCTTTCCTCTTTCTTTGAATGCTGATATTATGCGATAGCATGGCATAATGTGGTGTAAGGGCAGCGGAGAGAGCAGAGTCTTGAATCTTCACCCAGCCGTGCCTGGCTGTTTTACCCCATGCGGTGGCACACAGCGCAAGCAGGAGTGATATAATTAGAATGGAAATTACAGAAAGTTACAGGCGAGCTAAATCCCCCCGCGCATCGCGTGGCTAAAAATGTCCCGGGCAACGCCAGTGGATGTATCACCATAGCAACAGCCTTCTTCTGCACTCTATTTTCAGACTGAAAAGGGAGAACCATCCAGAGAGAGAGAGAGAGAGGGAGAGAGAGAGCGAGAGGGGGAAGAGAGAGGAAGAGAGAAATGCAAACATTGCCGTTTCTGTAGAAATTGATACATTATTCAAGTAAGGAAAACATCTCA